>BLSH010166645.1:140952-155035 GCA_018402905.1 Glandirana rugosa
CCCCCCCACCTAATATTACTGGTTTACTAAGTTGGCATAAACCGTTATTCCTCCAGGGCCAAAACCATGTTCTTCTATCGGGAAATAGATTAAGTAAACCGGTAGATATTACGGATGTATTAGAAGACATTTAGGTGTCTTTTGGGGCGGGGGAAGGATTTTAAGTATCTTCTTTGACAGTGTAGGGAGTAAATAGGTCTTTCGGGGGGGGGGGTCTTTTGGAAACGAGACAACGCCAATCGGCTGAAGTACTCGTGGTAAAGGGCCTGGGCTAGGGGGGTAGACTTTGTCTTAGCATATAAAAATTGATAAAAATTGGGGAATATATGGGCTAATATTTTATGGAAGTGTGGTACACTCTGAAGCATTCACCAATGCAAAGGCCAGGTTCGGAGGGACACTAGGGACAATGGAAGCTAGTATCTTTGTGGAATCCTCTCTTGCTGCATACTCTACATCTTTTTTGGTGTCTTTGGCCTGTTTCAGATGGGGGGATCGGGTCCGGGAAATGGTGCTCATGAAGTCGGCTAACCGCAACAGAGCAAAGGTTTTCTGGGGGGGGGGGCTTTCTGGATAAATGAGGGATGTGACAGTTTCTTCTATGAATTTTAGGAAGGGGGCGGGGTTTTCTGTGGATTTACAGAAGATTATGTAGGCATTATAGATGGCCAAATGAATTAGATAAAGGGCTATCTTCTTGTACCAAAACCGGGACCTCCTTATTGCCAAATACGGTTGAATCATTTGGTCATTATAATCCACCCCCCCATGTAGAGATTATAATCTTGGACGCAGGTTGGCTTTTGAATTGGGCCTCTTCTTCTCGGAACCTTGACAGTGGTGTCGTCATGGATGGTGGACATCATGTGAACATTTCGGTTGTCCTTCCACGTCAAGTCCAGCACTTCGATGCATCACAGCGTTGCTTTTTCCCCCTTTCACAATTTCTTGTTCACTATAGATTGCGGGAAGCCCTTCCTATTCTTTCTTATTGTTCCGCAGGCCAGGGTTTTAACAATGTAAAGGTGCTTGAAAAGGGGCAAACTGTAAAAGTTGTCCAGATATATATGTTATCCTTTGTTGAGCAGTGGGTAGGCCAGGTCCCATACCATTTTTCCAGCTGTGCCCATGTAGGTCGGGCACTCAGGGGGCTGGAGCTGGGAATCTCTTCCTTCATATATGCGGAATGCATACAGATATCCCGTGGCTCTCTCGCAAAGTTTATATAATTTAACGCCATATTTGGCTTTTTTGCTAGGAATATACTGCTTTATTCCTAGCCGGCCTGAAAAGGGTACCAGGGACTCATCAACACAAATATGTTGCTCGGGGACATATAATTCTGAAAATTGCTGGGATAAAAAATTTATGAGTGGGCAAATTTTATTTAATTTATCATAATTTGGATGATTACGTGGAGAGCACTGCGTGTTGTCGCTGAAATGAAGGAACCACATTATCATTTTGTACCGGGACCTGGACATTGCGGAAGAATAAATGGCCATGTGGTGGATGGGGTGGGTGGACCAGTAGGCATTTAGTTAATTTTTTTTGTAATCCCCATGTTTATGGTGAGGTCCATAAACAATTTGAATTCTTGCAATGTGACATCTCTCCATTCAAATGGATGGGCATATGTGGATTGGGGGTTGTTTAAAATAAATTGCTGGGCATATAAATTGGTCTGGTCCACAATCATCTGAAGAAAATTGTCGGGAAAAAATAGAGATAAAAAATAAATTTCATGGAAATTGTGGACATTGACCTGCACACCTGGCTGTGCGGTGAAAGGGGGAATTCTTGCTGCTCCCGAGCTGGAAGGCAGCCATGTTGGGTTAGCAAGACCTTCTGGGAGGTGTGTAGCAGCTCTGGCTCTTGGGGGACGTGATGTGGCAGCACTTGTACTGGGCATTTGTTCCCGGGGCCTATTGCTGGCAGCATTGCTGGTACTGGGCCTCGGAATGTGATCATGGTTGCTGGCAGCAGCGCTGGTACTTGGCCTGGCAATGTGATCCTGGTTCCTGGCGGCTGCCTGGTCTCCAGAGTGCACTGCCCTTTTAGGAGGAGGAACCCATTCTTCCTCCGATTCATCTTCTGATCCGCTGCTGCCAATTATTTCAAAGGCAGAATCTGTTTCGGAGTCAGAATGGGTATCAGATTCTGATGAGAGCTCCCCGTTGATCTCATCTGTCATGGACAGAATCCGGAATGCCTCCTCACTGGTATAAATGCATTTGGACATGGCTGTGCGTCGGGTGGCAAGTGATGGGTGACAGGCGGTGGTCACTGATGGGTGGCAGGTGTCCGGCGGTGATCACTGACGGGTGACAGGTGGTGGTCACTGATGGGTGCTTGGTGGTGGTCACTGATGGGTGACAGGTGCTTGGTGGTGGTCACTGATGGGTGACGGGTGCTTGGTGGTGGTCACTGATGGGTGACAGGTGTCTGGCGGTGGTCACTGATGGGTGACAGGTGGTGGTCACTGATGGGTGACAGGCGGTGGTCACTGATGGGTGACAGGCGGTGGTCACTGATGGGTGTCTGGCGGTGGTCACTGATGGGTGACGGGTAACTGGTTGTAGTCACTGATGGGTGACTGGTGGTGGTCACTGGTGGGTGACAGGCGGTGGTCAATGATGGGTGACGGGTAACTGGTGGTAGTCACTGATGGGTGACAGGTGGTGGTCACTGATGGGTGACGGGTGACAGGCGGTGGTCACTGATGGGTGACAGGCAGTGGTCACTGATGGGTGACGGGTGACAGGCGGTGGTCACTGATGGGTGACGGATGACAGTTGGTGGTCACTGATGTGTGGTGGGTGTTTGGCGGTGGTTACTGATGAGTGATGGGTGACAGGTGGTGGTCACTGATGGGTGACAGGCGGTGGTCACTGGGTGACAAGTGGTGGTCACTAGGTGATGGGTGACAGGCGGTGGTCACTGATGGGTGACGGATGACAGGTGGTGGTCACTAATGTGTGGTGGTCACTGATGGGTGACAGGCGGTGGTCACTGGGTGACGGGTGACAGGCGGTGGTCACTGGGTGACGGGTGACAGGCGGTGGTCACTGATGGGTGATGGGTGACGGGTGAGAGGTGGGGGTCACTGATGGGTGACAGGCGGTGGTCACTGATAGGTGACAGGTCACTGATGGGTGACAGGTGCACTAATGGTTACTGATGACAGGTGACAGGTGAACTTTATTAGGGCAGATGTGGTGACTGATTGGGTGACAGGTGCAATGGGGGGGCAGGATTGATGTGGCAGGTGTTGTATAGTACAAACACAGACTGGTAACTCACTGATCCAGGCTCTCCTCTCCTCACACTGGAAATGGTGTGTGAGGAGAGAAGAGCTGGTAATAGCTAGTTACCAGCCTGTGTTTACATTGGATGGATCACAGCCGATCACATGCTAACAGCCGCTGGCCAATGGCTGTTCTTTACTGTGGGTGGCAGGCAGTGTTCCCTGGGAAACACGCCGCCACCCACGTACACGCGCAGCGTGCTCCCGATCGCGTGCATGCTCAGTGTAAATGGGGGAATACCACTTTGTCACGGCCGATCACGTGGCCGATCACGTGGTAAACAGCCATGCCCAATGGCTGTACACCCCAGTCGGTGACGAGCTGTGTCCTGGGGACACGCCGCCACCGACAGAGCCGGGATGCGCGCGCCTAATCGCGCGCAATCTCGGCTTAAATGGGCGACGTCATATGACGTCTGCCTGGAATGAGAGCAGTTCTGCTCCACCGTCATTTGACGGCGGGCGGATGGCAAGTGGTTAAAGAAGGTTCAAGAAAAACAATAATCACAGGGTTTCCCACACAGGGGGTTCCACCATTACTGTACAAATGCAAACCTAAATAAACAATCAGTAGCTCTCCTGGCTATAACAACATCCTAGCCCTCCTGGCTTATAAGCAATCAGTAGCTCTCATAAGCGATCAGTAGCCCTCCTGGCTCACAAGCGATCAGTAGCCCTCCTGGCTTTTAAGTGATCTGCTTCGGCGTGATCACGGGTCACACCTGCCTCCTCACAGATGTGGATCCCAAGATTGCCTCCTGCAGCCTTTGACCCCTGGAGACTCCCTTTCTGGAGCCATCTCCCCGTGTTTAACACAGAACCCTGGTCCCGACTTCTCTTAACAGGCCCCCACCCAGCTGGGCAATCAGTGTCCTGGTAGGTCACAAAACCCGGACTCAGGACTGGGGATTTCATCCCACCCAGATGGCTACAAAATTCCTGGACTCCAGGTCCCAAAACAGACTTTGTAAAGAACAGAGGAAACTGAAAATCCAGTTTCCTCCCACATGCGCAAAGCCCCTGGAGCCCCTCAACCTGCCCGGTTGAGAACCCTGCGTTATCCCTATTCACTAGGCTCTGGCAGGGCAATGCTCTGCCACATATCCTCCCCCTCTATTCTGAACCAGTAGGGGCAGGACACACCCAGCCACACTCTCGAGTGGGGCACCTCTGCACCAGCTGACAGCTCCATGGGCCCACTCTTTCTTCTGGGTGTGTTTCCACGCATGCCCTAGCCTGCATCCTAATGGGGTTCTGCACTTCTGCTGAACTCCTAACGGGTTCCCTCTGATTTTCCCAGCTTTTCTCGCTCGCTGCTTCCGGCTCCCAGGTTTCCCTGTACCTTTGGACTCCACATCCGTCTGAGCCCCAGTCAGGATCTCTGCTGTTTCCTGGTCCATGCTCGGACCTTCCATCTCATGTGGTTTGTCCACTGGTGCATCCAACACACCCTTTACCAATACTAATAGCTGATCAGCAGCACCGTGGACCATAGCAGCAGAAATGCTTTCCACCTGGCTGTTAGGAGGTAAAAACTGACATTTTTGATACCTTTTCCATTTTTCTAAAGCCTCTTCCATATATCACTTTTACAGGGAGCAATCCAGCATCAAACCTAGAGGCAACTTTTAACACCAGAAAGAAATACAGCAATAAGCCACTTCTGTCTTGTTTCGATTTGTTCTGTACAGTCTGCCATTCAGTGCTCCATCTAGTGATACTCTGCAGTACTAGACCATCAGACTGTCGAAAAGATGCACAAGTATCACATGGCTATACATCTTAAAGTTCAAGCATCTCCTTGAGTGTTTTGGTTACAAACGAGCCCTTTGATTCCCGATCAAAATCCTTTCTGAGGACTTTCATGATCCTGGGAACACAGAGAGGCTCACTTGCTGCGACTTGAAAAGTTGCACCGTTTAACCAAAGCTCCTCCCAGCCGTGGGTAACAACAGCCTGGTGCTCTACCAGAGTGCTGCCAGATGCTGTACTTATATCCAACTTCTCAGGTTCTGCAACAGTGAGTTTACCAATGACAACGTCTCTCTGACACTCCCGGTCAACATTACTTTTTTAAGTCATGGACAAAATCTCTGCTGTGTGTTCACCCTTATCAGGTCCTTCTTTCTCTTGAGGGTTAACCTCTGCAGCAGCCACCACACCTTGTGCTGACACAGTAGAGACAGTGTCCACCTTTTTTGTGCATCAAAGCCTTTTCTATCAAGGAGATCATATATCTATCCCAGCTATCCCAATCCGTTGCATGTGTGCTCCCTTCACCGGTACTCCTCAGCACTGATCCATCTGCCCACGGAGACACATGCAAACAGACGGCCCTAGCTGCAGACTCATTACATAAATCATTATAAATCATGTCAGATTGCGGCACTACAGATTTTAAAGTGGTTGTCAAGTCATGACAACCACTTTAACCTATAGGTAAGCCTATAAAAAGGCTTACCTGTAGGTACCCTGCATATCTCCCAAACCTGTATGGTTTAGGAGATATACAGTGCAAATGCATGTGCCAACATCATCGGCGCATGCACAGTGAAGAAACGACCCGACTGGGACGTTTCTTCACTAAGTGTGTTGAAAATTACGGCTCCCGTACGCATGCACGGGAGTGAAGTCAGTGCGGCTCCCGCCAATCACAGCGCTGTAGTCTGCGCTGTGATTGGTCGGCGCCCGGGATCCAGGAAGACAACGGACTCAGCATGTTGCTGGTCACAGTGGTGCTCGGGGACTGCTGCTACAGTGTCGATCTAAGGTAAGCATTGCATAATGAGCTAGTATGCAATGCATACTAGCTCAATATGCCTTTCTTTTGCAAGTGTTTTTTTTTTAAACTTGACAACCACTTTAACACAACAGGTTGCAATACACCACTTTGCTTGATGCTCGGGTGGCACTTCATAAACCTTACATACCTTTGAATTTTCCACAAGTTGCATTAACCCATTATTTACATGCACACTTTCAGCATTAGCAGATTACACTAACACATTCCCATTAAAAGGTGCAGCTACACTCTGTCCCACCAGAGTGACATTGCAGTTGTCCAGGGCAACCTCCGGCTCCAATACATGAAGTCTCCTGGAGATTTCCAGGAACAACTGTGCTGTCTTACCACCCGTTGCTGTGGGCAACAGCCTGTCTTTAACCACAGTTTTTGCTTTACCATAACCTGGGGTTTTCCCAACAGCAGCACACTTTTCATTATCAACATTTATAGCATGTTTAGCTCTTGCAGGCTGTCCTAGCCCACTACCAACTTGGACCTTACAGACATTAAACACACCATTATTTCCCTCTTGACAAGCATGCACAGGTGCAAGTTTGACTTTAACCCCTGCCTCCCCACTGTACAGGGTACTGCACAGGGAAAAGTCACTCTCAAGAGCATATTCAGTGGCCCCACTAACTGGGGTCATTCTCACATCACCATGGACAGTCTCGTAACCAGTCTTTTTCAGCATGAAATCAGTGGTTCCAGCCATCATTTCATTAAAGACAATCTTACCCATTGCAATAGTAGGGGTCACCATCTTCATTTGAGTACAATGTCTCATGAAGCAGTCCTCTGTCGCACTTTCACTAGCCAACTCTGCCTGGTGGCCACAGAATAGAATGGCAGCAGCCCTTTAAAACTCCTTAGCACCCCTTGCAGGCACAATAGGTAATTCCTCCCTGTTGCTAGGGGTGATTGCAAACATATTTGCGCAGGAATCTGGGCCTGCTAACAATAAACTTTCCTCCACATTTTCTCCCGCTGTACCCCACAACCAGGGACAAGACAAAGAATCATGTCCTAATTTACCACATTCCAGGCATGGTATCTGGAGACTCTCTCTGGTTGCTAAGGGAGATGGTATTCTCTCAGCTGCTCTTTGCTGGATCTCCCAAACATATTGACTTTTCTTTCAGGGATGCTGGGTTGTTTTACGATTGCGATAATCCTCTGTAGGTGATACCTTTGGCTTGTGATTCCTGGAACTGACATTACTGGCGTTGCTAGGGATGACCACACTTCTCTCAAGCTTCGGGTGAGCTTGTTTCTCACTCCTTCTGGAATTTTTCCAGCATTCTTTATGCCGGATTGGCGGCTTTATAGCCGCCATAGTCTCCTTTGTTAGCAACAATCCCGCTGTAAACTTTTCTGTACTTCAGTAATAAGTGGCTGTACTAACTCAGCCTGGCGGTTTCTAGGCCAGCCTTCAACTACAGCCCAGAATTCAAAGTCCTCCAGATAGCCCACAATGGCATCCTTGGGTGACATGGGACTACAAATGTCTGTGACACTAATTACTTCCTCGTTGCCAAGGGCAACCACTTTCGGCGTTGCAATCTTTGCACTACCGCTGTTAGGGCCAACAATATACACTTCCCCTTTTGGTGCAGCAAGTGAAGCAAAAAAACCACCTGCAATTCTATCCGGTGGGCTCACACTCTTGCTTCATCCTCCCAGTCCATCCACAACACTTTTGTGCTGTCCAGCTAAAACAAAAGGGAACACTTTTTGTCTTTTTACGGCTGGTTCTTTTTCACTTGCAGGTTCTGCTCACCTGCACACAGATTGTGCAGTCTCCTGCAGAAAACACAGTTCACACAACAGCTGAACTGTTGCAGGGATCCGGAATGTATCCAAAAGCACTACTCCGAGAATGCTGTTTGCTTGGCTGCACTTCTGCACACAGCCACACAACATGAACTCACTGTGGAGTAGGGACCCGGAATCTACCGTCTTGTACCCAATGCAATACCTCCACCACGTGTGGTTTAGCTCTCGTGGTAGATAAGTTAGCAGTGAGTTCATGACAGCCAGGATCTCTGTTTGAGGGCATGGCAGCCCATATTTATTAATGAAAGTTCAAGAAAAACAATCAGTAACCCTCCTGGCTATAACTATCAGTAGCCCTCCTGGCTCATAAGCGATCATTAGCCCTCCTGGCTTGTAAGCTATCAGTAGCCCTCCTGGCTTGTAAGCGTTCTGCTGTGGCATGATCACAGGTCACACCTGCCTCCTCACAGATGTGGATCCCAAGACTGCCTCCGGCAGCCTTTGACCCCTGGAGATCGGCTGTCTCCCTCTCTGGAGCCATCTCCCTGTGTGTGACACAGAACCCTGGTCCTGACTTCTCTTAACAGGCTCCCACCCAGCTGGACAATCGGTGTCCTGGTAGGTCACAAAACCTGGACCAAGGACTAGGGATTTCATCCTACCCAGATGGCTACAAAATCCCTCCAGGTACCAAAACTGACTTTTTAAATAATGGAGCAAACTGAAAAAACAGTTTTCTCCCACATGCGCAAAGCCCCTGCAGCCCCTCAACCTGCCCAGGTAAGTACCCTGGGTCATCTCTACTCACTAGACCCTGGCAGGGCAACGCTCTGCCACACAAGGTTATTTCTAAAATGATACACCTAGATCAAATGGGCTTTATGCCTAATTTCTCCGCTGCAATTAACATTAGGCATACTTTTTTTAAATATTTAGACTCGAGTTGATGCAGCTTAAATTGCTGTATGCTTCTATAAAGGCCTTGGTCCGGGTCAATGGAGCTCAGTCCTCTCTTCTTCCCCTTTACGACGTAATAAGACAGGGCAGCCCTCTGTTGCTGCTCCTATTTGCAGTCCCAAAAGAGCCATTGGCAACTATGCTAAGACAGACTCCGGAAGTGTGTGCATGAACTAACCCAAATCTGTATTGCTTCCGCTTGATCCACTCCCTGATTTCTCTTTTTCTGTATTGTCCTAGTCTAAAATAGTTAACCAGTTTAAATATCTAGGAGTGCAGATTACTAGCCGGATACAAGATTACATCTCCCTGAATTTAAATCCGTTAGATTTCATTCCCAATGCTCTGTAAGGTGTAAATCAACTTTATCTGAAGCTGGCGGCACTAATCTTCTCAGGATGGTTTGGATGTCCCAATTGCTATACCTTTTACATAATTTGCCCTGCTGCATCCCATTTTTTTTACAAATTCTTTATTTAGAAGAGAATAGAATCAGCATACAGAGAGAGGATACAACACATTGCAATCATCTGCGGTTCGGGGGATCATAAGAAGGAAACAAAGAACTCTGTACAGGTGATAACAACAGTTAGAGAGCTATATATAGACCAGGAGGCCCAAGCCTCCCTTTTCGTTCTTTGACATGTATATTTCTACACTAGCTAAGCAAGTTATATATTGCCTCCAGTCTCACTTCTGCAGAAGGGTCTCTGGGATGCTGAACTTCTCTGTATATATTTTTATATATACCATAAATAATACAAAATGAACAGAATAAACGAAACCAATAAAACGGGAAAGGAGAAGAAGAATAAAGAAAAGAAAAAGAGAGAGAAGGGAGGAGGGGGGGAATAGGGGAAGAAAAGAGGAAGAGAGAAGAGAGGAAGAGAGCTTATAATGGAGTAAGATTGGAAGAGAAGAGAGCAAGAGTTGGGGGAAAAGTAGGTGGGGGAGGCGACCCCCCCCCGCTGACCCTAGGGCGAACCATATAGCAAGGCCTTGCCCTCTTCTGAGTAGATAAACATATTCCAGGCTTGCCATGTTTTTTTATATTGGTCATTTTTATTCAAAGATGACAGAACTATATCTTCCATCTTATTTATCTCCTCAATCTTCCTGAGCCACATTTGTATAGTGGGTGCCTCCATTCGTTTCCAATTTGTTGTTATACAGTATTTAGCCGCATTAAGCAGATGGCGTAGCACTGACTTTTTGTATATTTTGCTGGGGATCCTGGAGCAATGTATTAGGAAGAAAGCCGGGTCCGCCGGAACTGGGCAGTCTGTAAATTTTTGTGTGATCTCTCTGACTTCCCTCCAGTAGGTTTCCATTCTCGGACAGCTCCAAAAAATATGGAGTAGCGTCCCCCCCTCCTCTCCACATCTCCAGCATCTATCGAGTGTCTCTGGGAAAAGGCGATGTAACAGGGAAGGTGTGTGATACCAACTAGTGAGGATTTTATAGTTGCATTCTTGAATGCGTGTGCAGATTGAGGATTTTAAGGTGAATCTTATGATGTGTTCTATTTGTTCAGGTGTAAACGTGCGCCCCAGTACATTTTCCCACTTTGTTATTTCAGGGAGCTTAAAACCGGTGGGAGGCGTAGTAAGTAGGCTATATATGACCGACAGGGTATGTGTCATCGGGCCAGTTTCCGTACAGTAAGTCTCAAAGGGTGTCAAGGGTCTAGTGTATTCCGTCGGGTGTCCCAGTTTAGAGAGGTAGTGATGGACCTGGACAGCACTCCAGAAGTCGAGAGCAAAGCTTCCATTTTGTCGGGTTAGGGTCTCGATCGAGGACCATTTACCCGAGTCCAAAAAGTGGGACGCCTGAAAGTGGCCCCTCTTCTTCAAAGACTTGAATGGTCCCCCGTCCAGTCCAAACCCTGGGTTGCCCAATATAGGGTATAGAGGGGATCTGACAGTAGATATCGCCAAATTCTTGCTCATACTATGACATGTCTTGAGTGTGGGGCCAATAATGGGGTGATTTTTAAGCGATTGAGGGAGGTTCCCATGGCACCAACCCGCCCTGCTGAGTGGGATGTCCCTAAATTGTTGTTGTTCTAGTTGGACCCACAACTTCTGTTTCGAATGTCTACACCAATCTATGATCCGCGTTAAGAGTGCAGCCTGATGGTATTTACGAATGTCCGGTAATGCAATACCTCCATAACGTTTTGGTAGGGCTAATAAACGTGTTCGAAGTCTAGGACGCCTGTTTGCCCAAATAAATTTGATGAAGAGACTGGTTACTTGTTTAAAGTATCCCGGTGGAATGTGAGTGGGTAGAGCTTGGAATAGGTACAGAAATTTGGGAAGAATGCTCATTTTGATGATATTACATCTACCAAACCAGGAATGTATACCTTGATGCCATTTGTTTAACAAGTTACGTACAGTAAGCAATAGGGGCGGGAAATTTAATCTGTACACCTCCGTTAGCGTAGGCGGGATCAGCGTTCCGAGATATTTTAATGCGGTAGCTGTTCACTTGAAGTGAAAGTTCAATTTTAGATTATGTAGTAGGGAAGCATTTATTCCTACTCCCATCGCCTCTGACTTGGAATAGTTTATCTTTAGGTTTGAGAGATTCCCATACTGGTTTAGTTCTGACATGAGGTTCGGTAGGGAGATTGTAGGGTTCGTTATGGAAAATAACATATCATCCGCGTAGGCAGACACCTTAAATTGGGTATCGCCCAGGCGGAGACCTTGGATATCAGCATTTTGGCGGATTCTGTTCAGGAATGGTTCCAATGTGAGCGCATACAATAGGGGTGAGAGTGGGCATCCTTGTCGTGTCCCATTGAGAATGGGAAACGGGTCTGAGATGGTCCCATTGACCTTCACCGAAGCCGCCGGTGTAGTATAAACTGCAGAGATCCAGTTCCTCATTTTGTCCCCAATTCCAAAGTGCTGGAGGGTTCGGAGCATAAAATCCCAGTTAACCCTATCGAACGCCTTTTCGGCGTCAGCACTGAGGAATACGCAGGGAGTTTTAGTTTGATTAGCCATATGCACCAGATTCAGAACCTTAATGGTATTGTCTCGTGCTTCCCTAGTCGGGACAAATCCCACCTGATCTAAATGGACAAGATCGGGGAGGTGGTGTTGGAATCGGGTGGCGAGTATTTTAGTAAAGACTTTCAGGTCTACGTTAAGTGGCGAGATAGGCCTATAACTCCCACATTGAAGCGGGTCTTTCCCCTCCTTAGGTATGACTGATATATGTACTAGAAGGGTATCTGGGACAAAGGAAGATGTATCCCCCAGGGTATTGAAGGTTTTGGCCATATGGGGGCTCAAGGTGTCTGAGAAGGTCTTGTAATATAGGGCAGTAAAGCCATCAGGGCCTGGGGCTTTCCCTGCTTTGATGTCCTTTATTGCCTTCTGTATTTCCTACATTGAGATCGGGGCTTCCAGCTCCCTTCTCTGAGGTGAGGTCAATCTAGGAAGATGTGCCGAGGCTAGATAGTCCTCTGTCTGTGTGTAGGTCGAGGCGGTTTTTGGTAAGTTATATAGTTGGGAATAGTAGTCCCTGAATGATTGGGCTATCTGTTTAGGTAGTGAGACCCTCTGTCCATCTTTACCTGTTACCTGCGGTATATAGTTTGCTAATTTCTGTTCTTTCAGGGCCCTTGCCAGTATTTTGCCACATTTGTCCCCAGACTCATATTGGATTTTCCTGCAAGTCTGTAGTGCCGCTTTTGCCCGAAATTGAAGTAAGTCTCTCACCTGGCGGTCTCAGAAAGGATAACTCTTTCCCTACATCTCTGTCCACAGACTGTTTATGTCGTGTTTCCAACTCCCTTATGTCGGTCAACAGTTTGTCCAGTTTAGCTGCCCTGGCTCGTTTTATGTGTGTACCGTGCTTGATCAATATTCCACGTATGACCGCCTTGTGTGCTTCCCAGATCAGTCCGGGGTTGCACTCTGGGATGTCATTGGTTTGGAAGTAGAACGCAAGTTCCCTTGTTATATCTGTTAGTATCTCAGGGTCTTGGAGTAAGCTCTCGTTAAGACGCCATCTCCACTCCCCGGCAGTGGAGGGGTCTGCTAGTTTATATGAAATCATAATGGGGGAGTGGTCTGACCATGTGATGTTACCTATGGAGACCCGCTCTATGTCCACCAAGAGATTATGGGGGACTAGGAAAAGGTCAATACGAGAGTACGACTGGTGGGGGGTAGAGAAAAAGGTGTAATCACGTTCGTCTGGATGAAATGTGCGCCAGGTGTCGACTAGTTGGTGCTTATGTAGGGCTTGTAGAGCGCGTTTTCGAGTTCCAGGGGGGACCGCTGAGAGTCCGGGAGAGGTGTCCACCTTTGGGTCTAGGGGGAGGTTGAAGTCACCCCCTAGTATCAGTTTCCCCTCTGTAAAGTTTCCCAACTCAGATAAGGCATTATGAAGAAAGCGGTCCTGTTGTGTGTTCGGTGCATATATTGTGGCTAGCGTCACTTTAGTGTTACCCAACCGTCCCTTCACAAAAAGATACCTGCCTCCCTCATCTGCCCTTATGTCTTGAAGTACCCATAGTACCCGACTAGATATTAATATAGAGACTCCCTTAGATTTAGCTGCTTTATTGGATGCATGGTATGCAAAGGGGAATGACCTATTTTGTAAGTATGGTAGATTGTCTGCCCTAAAGTGGGTCTCCTGTATGAAGGCCACATCACTATGGGAGCGTTTCAGATCTTGGAGGAGGATGCAGCGTTTTTCTGGGACATTAAGTCCCTTAGCGTTGAGGGATAGAATGGTCACAGAGTCCATCCCCAGGGCCAGCCGGGAGGAAAAGAACAAAAAGAAAAAGAAAAAGAATAGAAAGGGAGCAGAGAAGAGAAAGGGGAGAAAGAGAAGGGGTAGGGGACAAGAAAAACAGGAGAGCAGAAGAGAGCTCAAGAAGGTGGGTTTAGTTCAGAGGGGGAGAGAAACCAGAAGATGGATCAAGAAAGAGGGGGAAGGTTTCCCCTGGTCTCTACGACCAGAGATAAGAGACAATCTTCTTTGTGGGCATTTACTGCAAGGGTAACTCCCGCAGCAAATGCAAGCCTAAGGGGGGAAGGTGTCAGGAAACAGCGGGCAGGGAGCCCCCTTAACCCCCCGGCAAATAAACATTTAAAGCATAGATGCAACATACGTGGCATATTAAAAATAACCTTAATAACAAAATATAAGGATGGTTAAGGCATTCAATTGGTGTTTGCTGTAGCGGGCGAGGTCGCTCCCCTCCTCAAGGAGGGGGACGAGTTCAG
>BLSH010166645.1:155045-167526 GCA_018402905.1 Glandirana rugosa
ACTGGAGCCGAGGACCGCCCAACCTACTCCTAACGGGGTATATACCTGGCCCCCTGCTTACAACGAAACACAACAAGACTCCTCGCGCGACTTATATTAAAAATAACCTTAATAACAAAATATAAGGATGGTTAAGGCATTCAATTGGTGTTTGCTGTAGCGGGCGAGGTCGCTCCCCTCCTCAAGGAGGGGGACGAGTTCAGCGCGCTCCTCAGAACAACACAAAGCAACATTCGTCCCCCGGTCCATATATGGGGCAATCCTCATCCAACCCGCCAGGAGCCGAGGTCAGGGCAACCATCCACAGGCCGAGGGCCCAGGTCGAGCCACCCCCCGCGAGAGGGAGGCTTCCCACCTGTTCCCCCGGGGAATCCCGTGGACCGGAGCTCCGAGTCACCCCCCGAGAGACAAGAACATCATCTGCCCACGTCCTATAACATTAACAGGGAACTATAGTCATAGGTATGTAAAGAAAAAAAAAAATGCAGTATGATCATCAAATCAGCAGAGCCCACATTAACTAAGCATAACAAGCTCCAACATATGCGGGCATTCTGCGAGTGGAGCTCTCGCTGTCCCAATGCATTTTCCGTGTCAGGTAAAACGTCCGCATGGTTCCACAGATGTTAGGATCAAACGGACCCGGGGTACAGAGGGCCCGAAATAGTAAAACAAAATAAAAGAAAAGAAAAGACATGGGATGGGGGGAGGCCCCGGGTAATCCATTTACATCCCCCGGATCCCAATCCCAACCCGTTCGGCTGCAGTCCGGGGGCCTAATAAGGTCTAGGAATGCGGGTAAGAGAGGGACATGAGCAATGCCCAGTTAACAGCTATTAAAGTCCCAAGTAGGAATGTTCCTGTATGTTTCCATGATGGACCTGGGCCAGCAGTTGGGACATAATATTGATAGTACTCACGGTTCCTATGACAGATTACGTAGAAGGGGAAGGTAGTTCGATAGTCCCCGCCATAGCAGGTCAGTTCCCGTCAGAAAATTCCGGTAGTAGTGCTTGCAATGGGTGGGTCACGGTGGTATGGATATGGATCCCTTCGGAGAGTTTGTGCAGGGCAGCAAAAGGCATAACCAGTTTTTGGAGGGTTATCTATCCCCCTCACGACTCTGGGTCTGTGGAGCGTTGTAAACTGCGTGATCCGCGGCGGGGCCTCGGTCTCCTGGGTGGGAGCCCACCTGAACCTCCGGGGACTCCAAAGCGTCTGGAAGGAAGTGCCTGCAGCCAATCCGGGACTGCTATGGCGTCCGTCTCCAGGAAGGAGAACAGGGCCGGCAGATCTGCAGGGTGATGGAGGACGAAGGCTGACGAGCCCTTCCGAACCGTGAGGGAGAGAGGGAACCCCCATCTATAGGTGCAGCCAAGCTGACAAATCTTTTCCAGCAACGGTTTGAGTATAGCACGGCGCTGGAGAGTCGCCCTGGAAATGTCAGGGTATATCTTGATGCTTGCCCTGTCGAAGTCCAGCGTTCCTCTCTCCCAAGCCCCCTTCAGTATCTGCTCTTTATGAGTATAACGGTGTACCCTACATATTACATCCCTTGGTCTGTCAGGATCTGTGGGACGCGGTCCCAGGGCCCTGTGAACGTGGTCCAGTTCCAGGCTAGCCGGCGGGGATGGTGCTAGTAGTCCTCGGAAAATGGCTAAGACCGTATCCCAGAGGTCCTCGGGGCCCGTCGCTTCCGGTAGGCCCCGGAGCCGCAGATTATTCCTACGGCTCCGGTCCTCCAAGTCCTCCAAATGTAGGCGTAGGGCTACCGTCTGGGCCGCCTGGGATGTTCCCGCTACTTCAAGCTGCGACACCCGAGCCTCTAAGGCGTCTAGGGCCGACTCCCCAGCGGTCGTCCGGTCCGTAAGCTGCTGCACCTCTGCTCGCACCTCCTGAAGGTCCTTGCGGTGAGTTTCTTCCAAGCGGAGGAAAAGAGCCTCAATGTCCGCCTTCGTTGGCAAGGCTTGTATAAGTGACCGGAGATCCGAATCTCCAGGGCCGGATCCCTCGTGCGACTCCATGCTCTGTGATCGGGGCATGTCTAGCAATTCCGTGGAGCGGTCTGAGATGAAGGAGGCTGGAGAGGAAGGGCCCGCCGCCATTATGTGGGCTTCGCCACGTGTAGCCGAGCCGTGGCTCCGGTGGCCCGAGGACTGCAGTCTCGTGAAGTAATGCTGAATTTCAGGTCTCAGAGGGGTGCCCCGGTAATTCTTTGTTCTACGGCGCTTAACCGTGTTCATCCCGGGTGTTGTTAGCCACTTAGATAGTGATAGTTGCCGGGCGGCCTGCAGGAGCTCAAGCAGTAAGCTTCTCTATTCCACCATGTCCAGGCCACGCCCCCGCTGCATCCCATTTAAGCAATTTGGAAAGATGAACATGGCGTTTAGAGATTTAAACTGGCGAAAGAAAACTCCGAGGATAACATTAGAATTTTTGCAATATTCCAAAAAGCTCCTAATTCGTGGGTGTATTTCCTTGCCACTCAGCTTCAGCATATTGTGGAATGGCGTGGAGGCATAACCCTAGGCCTAGAGGGTCTTCTTATAACATGCTTTCTTCCTTACTTCAAGGTAAATACCCATTAGAGATTTTAGACACTCCTGCTGTTCTTAAAGTACAAACTGCATATTCTACATTAAATTTTATGCACATAGTGTGGCAAATAGTTAACACTCTTTTGGAAATTCTTAGATATACCAGATGTACTGTACCCCGCTTTGGTCCAAAGATACCATTGCTGTACTTTCTCGGCTGGAAGGCTTTTCGAGATGGGTGAGTGTGGGAATCGGAGCTCTGTCTCAGTTTTATTCTGATGGAACCCTAAAATTTTTTCAACACCTGTATTTGGAGTTTAACTTGGAGCATGACTGGATTTATCAATATTTAGAATTACATTGTGCACTTCGTGCACAGGGCTTGATTCCATTCACCTTCTTTGCTCCAATGTTTGATATACTTGCCCGGGCTGAGATTACTAAGGGGCTGATCTCAATTGCATACAAACAGTTCTCTTTAAGTTTCCTCTTCCACACAATAGAATAATCACATTATTTAAGTCTCTTCATCCTACATAGTAATACAGCTTTTTATTTTGCACAGTGAGTGTACCAGCACTTTTGTATAAGATAAGATTGTAGGGAGAATTCCCATTGTGTTAGATGTAACCATCCACATGGTAATCTTATACACTTTTTGCGGAGATGCCCAAAGCTTAGACATTACTGCCATAGGATTATTTCATCTTTAAATGATGCACATGGCATTTTCCTAGTCCTTGACCACGCTATGTATCCTCGGATATGTTGATTCCCATACATTGGACTCTAAGCTAAAAAGCGAACTGTTTTAATATCTCTATTTATTGCACTTAAACAATGGATAAATATATTTTGTTTGAGAAATATACTTTTTCCGCAGTGCTCTACACTAGACATGTGCAATTCATTTTGTTCTGAATTCAATTTTTCAACAACTTTTTCAAAATTTGTTAATTTGAACGAATCTGAATTTCCAAATTTAGAATTTTTGAATTTTTCAGAATTTTCGTAATTTCAAATACGAAAATTTGGTCCTTAGAGAATCAGAAAATCTGAAAATCCAAAATTCGAAAATTCAGAAATTTGAAAATCCGAAATTTGAAAAATTCCTAAATCCGTAAATTCAAAAACCCGATAATTTGAAAATCTGAAATAATAACTAACTAATAATAACTTAACTATTACTAACTATTAAATTATAGGTATTGGGATTTCCTTTAAAATGTGGCTGTTAGTGATAAATTTGTATTTACATTCACTAACAGCCAAATTTTAAAGGAAATTCCAATACCTATAATTTAATAGATATTTATTAGTTAGTTATTATTTCAAATTTTCGGATTTTCTTTCTTATTTTTGAATTTCCGAATTTCCTGATTTTTTTATTTTCTACTTGTGATTTTCCAAATGTCCGAATGTCCATATTTTGAATTTTGGCATTTTCGAATCACCTAATTGAAAAATTTCCAAATTTTCGAATTCCGAATTTGCAAATTTCCAAATTTCCGATTTCTGAAAATTTTCTAATTCACAAATTTCCGAAAAAAAAAAAAACGAATTAAATGAAAATGAACAAAATATTCAGCTGTGCACACATGTCTACTCTACACAAGTTTACTGCAATATGGTCTAGATACGGTGGGCCTAATACTGTTTGTTGTACTTATTCTTACTTGTGGGATAATTATTAGTTTGCCAATATTGATAGAGGTGTACAGATGATTTATAGTATCTACTTAACGACAACTTGTGGGTTTAGTGCTGTATCCTGGTTGTTACTTGTTTAATTTTGTTTCTTTTTTTTCTAAACTATTTTTAGTTCTGTTGATCTGTGTGACAGTTTGTCTCTAAAGCCCCACACACACGGGTGCGACAGTCGTATGACCGGACATCCAAAATTGTATCGTATTTTGGCTGTTGTGTCTCACGTACTGACATGCACTAAGCAAACGTACAACCAAGCCTAACGTAGTGATGTGTTAGGAGCGTATAATGAGGAAGTTCAGGTGCATGTGATTTGTGAATTAGGAACGTAGGTTTCCCAGAACGGACGCTTACGGGTGTTCCTGACTTCTGAGCAAGCGTGTTTTGCACGTACAACTTTGTTGGACCAACTTCTCTGTACACACGGTACAACTGTTGTACAACCGCTAGTTGTACAGCCAAAGTTTTCTAATCTGCTCATCCAACTTCAGTTGTACAATCGTTGTACGATGGCTGTTGTAATCGCGCATGATCGTACAACAAGCTGGTTGTAACGGGGCTTAAGTCATTTTGTACCTTGAAAAACAAAAATCTTTAAATAGTATTTATTCGGAAAAAAAAGGTATTTTATGAAGCCATAATTTACTGGCAACACATTTTACCAATATGCTGATATAAGTATTTTAATCTGATAGCTAGTTTTCCAAGTATGACATGTAACATTGGAGTACACAATCTAAAAGGGAAGGTCTGCTTCACAGGGTTTTTGAGGTGTTGAGGTCTTTGAGGTAAATGACCTTCTTGTAGGTATTGGTGTAGTTATAAATTAAGATTAATACTTTTTGCTTTACTTTTTATTAGCCCCCTTCCCTCACTGAAGTAGCCCCACAGACTTTAACCACCTTAGCTCCAGAAAGGATTTGCCCCCTTCCTGACCAGAGCACTTTTTGCGATATGGCACTGCGTCATTTTAATTGACAATTGTGCGGTTGTGCAACGTTGTACCCAAACACAATTTATGTCCTTTTTTCCCCACAAATAGAGCTTTCTTTTGGTGGTATTTGATCACCTCTGCAGTTTTTACTTTTTGCTATGATACATATCCAATAAAATTATGAAAAAAAATGTATTTATCAGTTTAAGCCAAAATGTATTCTTCTACATATTTTTTGGTAAATAAAATTGCAATAAGCGTTTATTGTTTGAGTTATCGCGTCTACAAACTATGAGAATTGATTTATGGCATTTTTATTTATTTTTTTCACTGGTAATGGCAATCTGAGATTTTATTTTATTATTATTTAATTATTATTTTATATATTGCGATCAGAAACTTTTGACACTTTATTTGGGACCACTGACATTTATACAGCGTTCAGAGCTAAAAATAGCCACTGATTACTGTATAAATGTCACTGGCAGGGAAGGGGTTAGCCTGTAGGGGGCGATCAAGGGGTTAAATGTGTTCCCTCACTGGAAGTGAAGGAAAATCTCACCAATGGGGTTCACAGGCAGAAAATTGCATGGGAATGCTTCTTCATTTATGCATAATGCTTCAATTTAATGCTTTCTTCAACTTTTATATTTAAATGTGAATGTATGCAAATACACTACACACGTTTTATGTATCTTCAGCATATTATTTTGCCACTGTTTCCTCTTAATCATAGCACTATACGGTGTAGAAACACGATAGAATGCTGAAGCTACACAGAAAGTGTTCATGGCCTATTGATTTAGAGGTCAAAATGGTTGTGATGAGTTTCTGCTATAAAGGTTTTTATCTGAAGGGCAATTTGGTGAAAACATTGAAAGAAACTGATGTATCCACTTAAAATATGTAGTGTTATATATATAGTAAATGATTTGATAAATTTGTAGACCCTTTATAAAACAAAAGTAAAAAATATATATATATATATATATATATATACATTTTCTGGTGTGTTTCGTTAGTTCATGTGCACTGATTTACATTTGAGGAGGGGGGGGGGGTTTGTTTTGTTTTTAAGATTGCATATATTTTCATGTATAGTCCTTTAAGTTCATTATAGTCATTAAAAATCCCGTTTTGGTTACTGAGCTCACTAGTTCCAGATGTTTTTTTTTTTTTTTACAAAAAGTGTAAGAGCAGCAAAGATTTTGAGGTTTCAACAAGAGACAGCCTATCTAAAACTATTACTGTTCTCTCTATATAAAGGAATCCTAACAGGAAAAGCTACAGGAGTCTAACCACTTGCTGAGCAGCAATTTAACATGCTGCTGGCTGTGTTTGCAGGTGTGCGTGTGCCCCCTGCCTTGTGCTGTGGTTGGATACATCACAAGTTTGTCAGCAGGCTTGCAACAATGATTTTGGCTGTGAACCTGCTGATGACTGTGGCCAACCACAGCACAAAGGTCTGTGTGTGTTAGTAAACAAACAACACAGATCTAGCTGTTTCTGCTTCCTAATCTCACTTACCACTCAGAGCTGAGATTATAAAGCAAAGCCATCTAGTCTGTGTGTAAAATTAGCACACATTGTTAGGGTCCTTTCACACTAGTGAACAGGCTCCGCTGATCAGCGGGGATCCATCTGTTGATCCCCGCTGAGCGGGCGGATGACAGGACCGTCTCTGCACTCCGTGCAGAAATGGACCTGTCAGAGCTCTGCTCTCCTCTATGGGGGATCGGATAAACACGGACTGCCTGTCCGTGTTCATCCGATCCGCTAGACGCATGGAAAATAGGGTTTCCATCCATCTGTATTTAGCAGATCGGAGTGGATTGGATGTCAGCGGACATGTCACCTCTGACATCCATCGCTCCATAGAGGACAATGGAGCGACCGTTCAGGTCCGCCTAAAAAACTGACAGGCAGACCTGAACAATCCGCTCGTGTGAAAGGACCCTTAGGTGCACAGTTAACCCTTTTATTGCCTACCTGATCACCTCTGTCACCCTGCCAGTGTCATTAGTATGGTGACAAAGTACAGTATTACAACTGATCCCTGTATTAGGCCTTATGCACACAGGACGATTTTTGACTGTTTTACAGCAGCTGTTTTTAGCTGCATATGTTTTTTTCTACAGTCAATAATCTCTCCATCATGTTATCCTATGTGTTCATGTACACATAGGCTGTTATCAACTGTTTTTAGCAGTGATGTTTTTGAGCTGTAAATAAAACCCCAGACCAGTGGGTTCTGAGAGACCTTTTTCTGCTGTAAAAACTTTCAAAAATGCAGCTAAACACAGCTAAACACAGCTAAACGTCAATCCCTGGACGTTTTAGATCAATTGAGGGAAAAAAATGCTGGCCCTTTAAAAACACACAAAATCGAGGGGCGTGACCTGCCGTGCACAGAGATGGACGCATCTCCATGAGCTCGTAAGAATCCACCGCCATCCAGCGCTCTACAAGCTTGGTGAGTCCCTGTTTCACCACATCCTTGCCCTTTCCACCCCATACAGTACAGCAGAGGGGTAATTAGCAGAGTAAATCACTCAATTCGGCACCGGATTGCGGCCTTGAACACCGGACACTCGGCCGGCAGCAATCCCAGGAACAATCCCCTATCAGAGCTGCCTAGCTGCCAATCCGACACCCCTCTGGTAGCCCCCACACTGATATAGCAATCTGCCTTTAAAAAACCGCAATCCGCAGAACGGCGGCGGTACTCGGAGCGGAAGCGGCCCGAAATTTAGTCCGAGGCTTCAGTGAGGCCTCCGTGTCCGCCATATTGGGACTCCCAAAAACTAACTGAGAGTCTCCAACACCTGTCCCAAGAACCTGGGGGCCAGAAAAAGCTTCAAACCATCAGCATAGAAGGACAGCTTACATTCCTAAGCACCCACTTAACCCCTGCAGCACCTACCAGTTTCACAGAGCTCCCTACCCGGCGGCCATATTGGTGCACCCGAGCCCTCCTTAAAAACACCTCAGCCACCAACAGGCACAGAAAACACCTACAGAAAATACATCCCCAGTTCTGACTCAAGTAACTTGCAATAAATACTAAAGATTCTCCCTGGCCTCAACCCAAAGAACCTACCTCCAAAAACTGAATCTAACAGCAACTCTCCAGAGACCCCTCCACACATCAACCTTACCACAACAAGAGGTCCCAGCCTCCAACTCTCTATCAACAACCCAAACACAGCCCACAAACTAACCAGAGGGCGAGATGGTCACTAGACCCTAAACCCAGCACACCATTTTGGGCCATAAGAACAGCCACCAACAGTTCGCAACCCAACACTGAGCGAAACCCTGCTCCTAAATCACCCTACCTTAATACCTATAGATGGCCAGCAAAAGAAAAGAAGAAAGACCAATACAAAAGCTCACAGCCTACATGTTCCAACCCGCAGATCGCAGATCCAGAGACAATACCATTACTGCAACTTCAAGAGACCGCTCACCTCACCGTCCAACATCCCCCCTAAGATACATCCCCTCAGCAGAGACGGAACCTATCTTGGACAACGACCCCACAGAAATGGACAGTACCCCCCCAAATGCCAACGGCATACTCACCAACACCTCGACAATAGGCAGCCCAGCCAAGGCGAGAATGAGACTAGACACTCCAGAACAAACCACCAAAGATCTATGCCAGCTGCCTCATCAAACACACATCCCCACCAATAACACAGATTCCATAGCTCTATTCCCAACTACCAACCAACCAGTAATGGACACTCTGCTTAAAGAAATGTTGGTATCACTAAGGAACACAATACAATCAGATATGCTATCCATGATGCACCAATTCAAGCAAGAAATCACCTCTGTTAGCAACAGAGTATCTCAAGTAGAGAACCAACTGGCTACATGCTCTTCCACGGTTAACGACTTAATAGACACCCACAATGACCACAAGGAAGAACATGACCGGATAAAAGACAAACTAGCAGACCTTGAAGATAGATCTCGCCGGAACAATCTGAAAATCAGAGGAATATCTGAAGAAGTACATAACCAGGACCTGACCACATATATCTGCAACCTATTTAAATTGGTCTGTCCAGAAATCAAAAACTCAGAGCTGGTCATTGATCGAGCTCATAGGCTCCCCAAGCCATCTCACCTACCCAAATCTACCCCTCGGGATGTAATACTCCGAATCCACTTTTACCATGTGAAAACTCAATTTATGACAAAGGCCCGCTCCATGGGAACACTGCCTGATCCATACTCCCGCCTACAAATATATGCGGATCTGTCCCAACACACTCTACAGAAACGCAGACAGCTCAACACCATTACCAAGGCTCTACGGAACCATAAGCTGGTCTACCAATGGATCAACCCGGCAAAACTTCTAGTCACGCATCAAAACACCAAATACCTCATCACATCACTTAGTGACGGCATGCACCGGCTGCGATCATGGGGAATTATCCCTGAAGAAGAAGGTCAAGACTTGAACCCCCGTGATGCTGGACATGCACCAACTACCAACCCTCTACCACAATGCTCAAGTCAGAAGCATCGCCCTCGCTGACAAGTGTTGCGACACAAGCAAACACATTGGCCCGGAAAGATGTCAAGAGCTCCAGGTCACCTTAACTTTTCACCCCAATTAACAGTTCATCTGCGCCTACGTTTGCGCTGGTTCTACACTGTGTTTCTCTTTTTTGTTTCTTCATCGTTACCAGTTTGCTCCGGTACACCAAGCTTCCACCCGAACTATCACTAACATCGGACTATGGGTATAAAACTAGTATCCATCAACACCAAAGGACTTAATCATCCTGCAAAAAGAGCATCCCTTTGGAAACTTGCAGTTCAATCCAACTGCGATGTCCTATGTGCACAAGAGACTCATTTCCGCGCATCACAAACTCCAAAATGTAGCCACAAATTGTTCCCCCACAACTTCATTGCTTGCGCCCCCACAAAGAAAAGAGGGGTCCTCCTAGCCATCAAACATACAATATCCTTTAAACTCATAACCAACCTCTCAGATGACAATGGCCGGTATATCATCCTAGTTTGCTCCCTAAACGATATCACATACACAATTGTGAATGTCTATGCCCCGAACACCCACCAGATACGCTACCTATGGAAGCTCCATAAGAAGATCGCTAAAATTTAACAAGGCCCTTTAATCTGGTGTGGAGACTTTAACATAATTGCTGACCCAGACCTAGACTCCTCAAATCCACGAATAAGTAGGACTTTAAGCCTCAATCCTTTGCTCAGAGACTTACAACTCTTCGACATATGGAGATGTCAACATGCTGAAGAAAAGGACTATACATTTCACTCACAATGCCACAACTCCTACTCGCGCATCGACTTCTTCCTAACAGATCAATGGCTTCTACAAAAAGTGTCAACATCTACCATAATGACTGCCACATGGTCTGACCATGCCCCAATCTGTATTACGATTGAAGACCGTTCCTGCCCTCACCCAACTCACATCTGGAGACTAAATTCAAGCCTATTGCAAACAGCTCCTTTCCATCAAATTTTAGAGGACTCACTTTCTGAATATTTTTCCATCAACACTGGGTCGGTTAGCGACCCCAAGATCTTATGGGCCTCACATAAGGCATTTATTCGTGGTCTCGCCATTAAACAAGGGGCCAGAGCCAAAAGGGAAAGGACGCGGCGACTGGAGAAACTCACAGAGGAAATTCAAATTACCGAAACCATCAATAAAAGAAATCCTCACCCTGAGCTTAAAAACAAACTAGGACGACTCCGTCTGGATCTTAGAAATCTACTTTTGACTAAATACGAATCCCAGCAAAAAAAGCTTAAAATGACGTTCTTCACCTCTGGGAACAAAACGGGTAAACTGCTATCTTATCTGACTAAAGCACAACGACTGAAATCGTCCATTCATCACATATACCACCCAACCTCAGGCAAACGATTGACTAATCCCCAGGACATTGCGGACGCTTTTAGTACCTATTACGGGGCACTTTATAACCTCAACGAAGATCCCACCATACAACAGCCCACATTGGCAGACATCCAAGATTTCCTAGACAACATAAAGCTACCACATCTCTCAAATGCCCAATTGGAAGATATAAATAAACCCTTCACCCACCCAGAACTGAACAAAGCTATAGAATCTATGCCCACCAACAAGTCCCCAGGACCAGATGGAATAACAGGGGAATACTATAAAAAATTTAAGCATATCCTGGTATCCCCCCTTT
Organism: Glandirana rugosa; assembly: GCA_018402905.1. NCBI lineage: Eukaryota > Metazoa > Chordata > Amphibia > Anura > Ranidae > Glandirana > Glandirana rugosa. The sequence continues at coordinate 166,460 of BLSH010166645.1, forward strand.
GTGAGTTATTCAACGCTGCCGCCTCCTCGTCCACGCTCAGTAAAGAATCTCTGAAAGCCTTAATTGTGACTTTGCCGAAGCCAGGAAAGGATACTTCCCATCCGCAAAACTATCGCCCAATCTCTTTACTAAATCACGATATGAAGCTTTATGCCAAAATGTTGGCCACTCGCCTAATGGACATCCTACCCACCTTAATCAACCCAGACCAGTCTGGCTTTACCAAAGGACGGCAGACATCGGACGCTACCAGACGAATGATAAATATTCTACATCACCTGGAAAAGACTCGAACGCCTTCTCTGCTTCTTTCCTTGGACGCGGAGAAGGCGTTCGACAGAGTCTATTGGCCCTATATCCGTCTGACATTGCAAAAATTTGGTTTTCACGGACGCATAGTCTCCGCCATCATGGCTCTATACTCCAATCCCTCTGCCCAGGTATACTGCTCCAACATGCTGTCAAAACCATTTCACATATCCAACGGTACCAGGCAGGGGTGCCCACTGTCACCCTTAATTTTCAACCTGGCTATGGAACCCATGGCGGAGACGGTGCGCTCTAATCCAAAAATTAGCGGCATCAACATAGGTCACAGGACCCACAAAATTAACTTATTTGCGGACAACGTCATTCTAATGATATCAGACCCCCTTCCTTCCCTGGCTTGGGTTCAAAAGACCTTATTTGACTATGCTAAAATCTCCTATTATAAAGTAAATACTACAAAATCATTTATATTAGACATCAATTTACCCCAAGATCTCAAAACTACAATCCAAAACTGACACTCATATAGATGGGCAGACAGCTCCATTACTTACCTGGGAATTGAATTAACCAGAAGCACCACAACACTCTTCCAAGCAAACTACTCGCCAGCCTTAAAAGCCCTTCAGGAAGACCTAGATACGCTATCAAAACCCTTTCTATCCTGGATGGGGCGCTTAGCCCTATTCAAAATGTATAAACTCCCCCAGCTTCTTTATCTATTTTGATCACTCCCCATCCCCGTACCTAACTCCTTCTTCTCAACAGCACAACGCATCCTTGGTCAATTTCTCTGG
>BLSH010166670.1:0-11350 GCA_018402905.1 Glandirana rugosa
CTGTGCTTCTTTGGGCATTGCACCTCCTGTCACCAACTCCAGGGGTGCAGTGCACTCAGCCGCAAGGGAAGCCCTCTCATCATCTCAGCCTCCTATACCTGTACCTGACACTCGGAATGTGCAAGCAATATAAAGGTTTGATACTAACAGTGTGTAGCTTCCTCTTTACTTTATGTATGCCTGTGAGTTCCATAAAGTTTAGGTCTTTACAGAGCAAATGTCCTCCTCTATGTGGTCAACACAGGTGTAGTTCCTCTAAAATCATTTAAACCAGTTGTTAATGCATCATGTTTTTGTTCTTCATGCATGGAATGCAAGGAACATTGTGTGTTTGTGTTTGTGTATATGTAGCACAACCCCTGCACACAAAAATACTTTGCAGAAGCTGATATTGTGATCTAGTGGAGAAATGAAGGTTAGATTTCCCTATTGGAGCAAGTGCAAATATAAAGCACATATAGAACATCTCTTTTACACATCTAAAAACCACAGACAAAAGTAGTTAAACTGAAAGATTAATTTATAAGGGTAATAAAACATTAAACAAGATCAGGAATCATGTTTTGCCAGGACACAGCCTCTCTCCCCACAAAATACTGCATATGTTTGATACGCAAATCCCTTGAATTCTGGGTGGCCAAGGAATCACGTCTACTCTGGAGGTCTGCCATTGCATCCAACGAGGGAAGACCTTCAGCTGATGTACTTGGACCTGGCAGGGCTGCATCAATGTCAGTGGGCATGGTTGGGAGATAATTGGTCGCATTCCTGCATAAAAAATTATGCAGGATGCAGCAGCACAGTACCACGTGATTAAGCTTATATAAGGCCAGGTTGATTGGCGTCAAAAAGAGACGGAACCTGTTGGGCAAAATTTCAAAGGCATTTTCCACTACCCTTCTAGCACGAGAAAGTCGACGTTGAAAATCCTCTGATCAGGGGTCAGGTTTCATTGAGGTAATGGCTTCATAACATGTTCACCAAGCCCAAACGCCTCATCTGCAACAAAGACAAAGTTCAGACCCTCCACGTTTTGGTCTGCAGGTGGCAAGTTGAGGGTGCCATTCTGAAGCCGCCTATAAAACTCCGTCTGCATGATCACTCCTCCATTGGAGTTGCGGCCATTCTTCCCCACATCCAGGTACAAGAATTCATAGTTGGCAGACACTATGGCAAGCATCACAATGCTGCAAAACCTCTTGTAATGGAAATAATAGGAGCCAGAGTTGGGTGGTGGTACAATCCAAACATGCTTTCCATCAATGGCACCTCCGCAGTTGGGAAAATCCCATTGCTGCAAAAACTGAGCAGCAACTTCCTGCCACTGCTGGGGATTGGAAGGAAACTGTGGATAAAAAAAAATGTATACTTTGACGACAAACATAAAAATGTTATTCAACATACAAATGCAAGGGCAACATAAGGCTACACTTCCATTTCCAGCACAGTGGAGATGCAAGACATGTGAGAATCACAACCTACAGAAAATATACTTTTCAAATTACACTTTTCTAACAAGATTCAAACAAAACAGATCACATGAGGTCAAATTAGTAGCAAATCAAGCAGGCCCTTGCACTACATGTTTTGGGGAATTAGTAGGGAAATGTCACCCGCAAAAGATGGAGAGTGTGTATAAGAGATTACATTTCTGGAGATACAGTAGTTTTAAATAATGATGTAACTTTTTTGGAGCATGGAGATTAGGTTTCACATAATAAGAACACCTCAAGCACTCTACCTGGTTGGAAAGCCAAAAATAACATTGCAAAAGTGTGTGTTTTAGGGGGAGGGGGGACCCTAAACTGCATCTGACATAAATAATTATGGCATTACCAGGCTGAGTGGGCAGGGCAGCCATCAGAAATTTGGGGGCCCCTTACACAGCTTTAGACCTGCCCCCTCCCTCCTGACCACCAACCTTACCAAGGGCCTTCACACTGGGCCATTCCACCACATCTGCCCACTGGCCAGGGGTGTACACATGTTGCAGCCCCTGTAGGAACGATACACCCTGTCACACTTACGAGATGTAGCCTGCCAAGCATGACCCAGTGAAGTGTGCAATGCATGCTAGTGTGAAATCCAAGGGCTTCAAAAACCAGTGCACAGGCAACACAGCCTCACTCAATGCTTGCAATAAGACCTTGTGCCAAAGCATAGGTGCTGCAGGTCCCAAACTTGAACCAGTTGTGGTCCAGGGGGTCCTCTCCATGTGGGCAAAGTTTAGTATTTTTTTCGCCTAGGGTTCAGGAGAATGGTCTCCCCAAACTGGATGCCCCCCTCCCATAGACTCCAATGTTAAAGACTGCTAAAGTCTTTGTTGTAAGGGCCCCTTACAACAGTACTGCCTGTACCCCCTGATGGCGGCCCTCTGAGTGTGTATGGACACTGGACAACATGCTGGGAAGGCGTGTAGAGGAAAAAAAGGAGGTGAAAAAAGCTTAGAGCATGCATGAGGCCAAAGAAGACATTCACAGCATATTGTAATGTTGCTAATTAGGTATTGTCAAAAAGGGCAAATTCTATATTATCAAACAGAAACACATTAAATGTGGTATTAACATGAAACATACCTTAATATAGTCCTTCTGCAGCACCTGAATGATGGCTGAGCATGTCTCTGGAATAATGACTCCAAGAGCCTGGGGGGAGATCCCTGTAGTGAACTTGAGGTCCTGGAGGCTTCTTCCTATCACCAGGTAGCGCAAGGTGGCAATGAGCCTTTGCTCAGGGGTGATAGCAAGGCGCATGCATGTGTCCTCCTTCTGGATATAGGGGGACACCAATGCCAAGAGGTGGTTAAAGCAGGGGTCCGTCATCCGAAGATAATTCCTGAAATCATCAGGATTATTCTCCTGGAGCTCCCTGACTAAAGCCATATGACCAAATTGATCATGGTTAGGTAACCAATTTTTGGTCCAACAACTCCTCTCTCTCCTTCTCCTACATTGGTTTTGGGTCCAAGTGAGGACTCCTAGGCCAACAATAGCGAGATTTCTATCTCTAGAACTGAACATGGTCCACGAACGAACGTCCAGGATCGATCTACAGAACGATCTGAATAACGAACTGAAGAACGATCTGCAAGTCGCGAATCAACAATCACCAAACTTCAACTAACACAAAATTAGATGAAGGAGCCCAAAGGGGGGCGCACGATAACAGCACTTCCTCTTTATACGCTCGTTTCACGTCATTACGTTCAGCTTGGTCGCATGTTGGACGTATGATCGTTGAGTGCACATCAGTACGCGAGAAACAACAGCCAACATACGATTTGGGCCGTTCGGTCGTACGACCGTTGCACCGTGTGTACGAGGCATTGCACTACTTGATGTTGGTAGTCTATGGGCAACAATTTTATCAAAAACCTGTGTGCACTTAGATGACCTTGTAAAAAAGCTGGCATATCCTCCAAGGTCAGAAAAACTTCTCACTTTGGGTATTAGAGAAGCTGCCTGTTGTATTATTAAATTTAGCTGATGTGCATAGTAGTGGATGTAATGGGCATTTGGGTACACATCTTGTATCTTTTTTTCAACGCCTAAAGTGGCATCCCTCATCACGATGGCTCCCTCATAGGCTTGGGATATGAGTTTCCGCCTCTGATTTCTTGGAAGGATGACAGCAAGGCATTCTTGTAGTGCTGTAGCAATGGAATCCGCTGTAGTCAATTGCAGAGGAATAAACTAAAAAAAAACACATTGTTTTTGGCATCAATGTAGCGCAGTACAAGCACAAGTTGGGAATGAGTGGTAACATCTGTGGTCTCATCGGTCTGGATTGATAGAAAATCGCTGCTCTGTGCTTCTTGGATAATGTGCTCCTTCAGAACAGATAACATGCAGTCCAAGAGCTCGTTCTGCACGGTTTTTGAAGTTCCCTTAAACACAGTGGCATTCTCGAGGTGCTCTTTCAAAACTCCATCAAGAGAAGACACAAAATCGACCAGGCCACGGAATATCCCGGGATTATCTGATGTCTCGCTCTCGTCATGGCCATGCAAAGCCAGCTCATATGCACCACAAAATTTCACACAGTCTATTATTCTAAACAGGATGTGTCGATTTTTTGTGACCTCTTCATTGTGCTTTACAATCAGGGCCAATCCTGGGCAGGTGCGTGCCACAGAGGAGGGGCGCCAAAGTGCTCCTCTCCCTCAGAATTCACTGGTGGCTCCGCGGCTGTGCGACTTAGAAGGACAGTCTGGAGGGGACTTTCTGACATTTTGCACAGTGCAAGCTGAATGGAGGATTTTACGCCCCCCCTCCCCCCTCCAGCTGCGGCACTGGAACTTCTCTGGCTACCAGCCAGGCTCTTGTTGTGTGGGCAGTATGGGGATGCGACCTGCTTTGGAGATCCCGCCCATCCACGTGTTTGGAGCGATCCCCCTGCCGCCTGCCTGGAGGGAGATGTTAGCTGAGCAGGAGCTGTGTGTGCTGAGGTAAGCTCAGCTGAAGGTATTGAATTGCCAGAGCACTGGGTGAATGGGGACTGCAGGAGGCTGGAAGTGAGGAAGGGGTTAACATTGCTGTGTCCACCGATGCAGGTGGGGGATGGGGGGGGGGTTTCAGTTAAAGTTACCCCCCTCCCTATCCCCCACCTTACATTGTCCTCATGGCAGTGACATTTTAACTCCTCTCCCCCCTTCTGCATTTGTGGTAATGTCAGTATTATTAACCCCCTCCTCCCACTTTGGTACTCATGGAAGGGGTTACATTTCAATGCCACTGACCACCAATGTGCGGGAGGGGGTTAATAATACTGACACCTGTGCTGGGGGTCTTTAATGCGTCCTCTGACATCAATGCTGAGGGTCTTTAATGAGTCCTCTGACATCAATGCTGAGGGTATTTAATGCGTCCTCTGACGCCTGTGCTGAGGTTCTTTAATGCGTTCCCTGACATCAATGCTGGGGGTCTTTAATGCATCCTCTGACACCTATGCTGGGGGGTCTTTAATGCGTTCTCTGACATCAATGCTGAGGGTCTTTAATGCGTCTTCTGACATCAATGCTGAGGGTCTTTAATGCATCCCCTGACATCAATGCTGAGGGTCTTTAATGCATCCCCTGACATCAATGCTGGGGGTCTTTAATGTGTCCTCTGACATCAATGCTGAGGGTCTTTAATGCGTCTTCTGACATCAATGCTGAGGGTCTTTAATGCGTCCTCTGCATCAATGCTGAGGGTCCTTAATTCGTCCTCTTACATCAATGCTGGGGGTCTTTAATGCATCCTCTGACATCAATGCTGGGGGTCTTAAATGCATCTTCTGACATCAATGCTGGGGGCTGCTGGTTAATTTGCAGTTGGTGGGCATTGGTAGGCTGCATTTGGTGGGCACTGGTAGGCTGCATTTGGTGGGCACTGGTAGGCTGCATTTGGTGGGCACTGATAGGGCTGCATTTGATGGGCACTGATAGGCTGCATTTGATGGGCATTGAAGAGGCTGCATTTGATGAGCACTGAAGAGGCTGCATTTGATGGGCACTGATGAGGCCGCATTTGGTGGGCACTGATAAGGCTGCAATTGGTAGGCACTGGTAGGCTGCATTTGATGGGCACTGGTACGCTGCATTTGGTGGGCACTGGTAGGCTGCAATTGGTGAGCACTGATGGGGCTGCATTTGGTGGGCATTTGTAGGCTGCAATTGGTAGGCAATGATGGGGCTGCATTTGATGGGCACTGATGAGGCTGCACTTGATGGGCACTGATGAGGCTGCATTTGGTGGGCACTGATGAGGCTGCATTTGATGGGCACTGGTAGGTTGCAATTGGATGGCTCTGGTAGGCTGCATTTGATGGGCACTGGTAGGCTGCAATTGGTGGACACTGATGGGGCTGCATTTGATGGGCACCGATGAGGTTGCATTTGATGGGCACTGATGAGGCTGCATTTGGTGGGCACTGGTAGGGTGCAATTGATGGGCACTGGTAGGCTTCAATTGGTGGGCACTGGTAGGCTGCATTTGATGGACACTGGCGAGGCTGCATTGATGCATTGATCTCTTGTATCATTTCCGCAGTCTCTGACCATCTCCTGTAGTATGTATGCTGTCTCTGATCATCTCCTTTAGTATGTCTGCAGTCTGGCCATCTCCTGTACTATGTCTGCAGTCTCTGACCATCTCTTGTATCATGTCTGCAGTCTCTGACCATCTCTTGTATCATGTCTGCAGCCTTTGACCATCTCCTGTATTATGTCTGCAGTCTCTGACCATCTCCTGTATTATGTCTGCAGTCTCTGACCATCTCCTGTATTATGTCTGCAGTCTCTGACCATCTCTTGTATCATGTCTGCAGTCTCTGTCCATCTCCTGTATTACATCTGAAGTCTCTGACAATCTCCTGTAGTATGTCTGCAGTATGTCTGGGGGCTCTTTCTAACAGACTCTTACAGAAGCCCTCTCTGTGTCCATTAGATAGACCCCCTCCAGGTCTCATTAGAGTACTCTGCTTCTTTTCCTGTATTTTGTTTATTGTTAAGAGATTGTGGGAGGATCCCAGGGTAACATCTCTGTGTTTGAGTCGTTGCCATAGAAATATTTATAAAGGGGAGGAGTTAAGGTGACCACGCCCATGTGGGGGCGCCAGAAATATTTCTGCACCCAGGCGCCTGTGACCCTAGGATCGGCCCTGTTTACAATTCCATGTCTGTAGCCTTCATCTAGCTGAGTAGAAATGCTAAGCTTCCCAAAAAAACTCAAGCATCATAGTATTGTCAAGATGGTTTCGGGTACTTTCATGCCTCTTGCACTTATCAGTTGTCTGTGCCAGGATTTTGAAACAGCAAACAGGGAAAGCAATAATAGGCATTAGTCACATCCAGCTAGCCTACTCCATGTCTGATAAGTTGTGGCGGAAAAGCTCTGAGTGTAAACTCGACCACGATCATGTGACTGTTGCTCAATCTGCATTTTGGGTCTATCTGGTCCAAGCTCCTTTATCCTCTTTTTCTCTTGATCAGTGTGTCTTGTGAAGGGTGATTGTTTTAATGATGCAACTGAATTTTCCCTCATGATGCAGAGAAATTGTGTTATCTCTGTGCAACGATAAATTCAGTACCTATGAGTGAAATGACAATCTGGGTTTTAAAAACTTTAAAAGAGAAATAAGTAAGGCGCAGGCAAATGCAAGTGTCTTTTCCCTCAAGATGTGGCCATGAGCTTGTAAAGTATAGATTTAAAGGCAGTGGGAGCCCTGCTGTCTTTAACAGTAGATAAAAGGTGTGGGGGTGTAATGTAAATAAGGAGCATACCTGGGCTAAATTAATCGAGGTCTAAGAGCAGCAGCTAACATCAAATGGTACACCAAACTAACACCTTAAAATATCACTAAAAACATAGCACCAGCTCTAAAAATTCTTCCAAGTATCAAACTGCCCGATGTTAATAAATAGTATTGATCAAGTACACGTGCTAATAAATAAATGATTACTACTACTAGACAATATAATGAAATATAGCAAGTCGTGAATAAAACAATATCAAAATCTGCCACTAGATGTCACTATTGGTCACATTAATGTGCTGCTGCTGAGTAAAGTCTAGTGAGGGAATGAATTTGTGCAAAACAGCACGATATTTCATAGCAAACAATTGTGCAAGAAACCTAATGAATTCAGTGAATTCAGAACATCACCTTATATTAGGGTCACCATGGGAGTCTTCCATACATCACAGCAAATTAAATCAGGGTTCCCAATGAGAGTCCCCCATACATCACAGCAAATTAAATCATGGTCCCCGTGAGAGTCCCCCATACATCACAGCAAATTAAATCAGGGTTCCCAATGAGAGTCCCCCATACATCATAGCAAATTAAATCACGGTTCCCAATGTAAGTCCCCCATACATCACAGCAAATTAAATCATGGTCCCCATGAGAGTCCCCCATACATCACAGCAAATCAAATCAGGGTTCCCAGTGAGAATCCCCCATACAGCACAGCAAATTAAATCATGGTCCCCATGAGTGTCCCCCATATATCACAGCAAATTAAATCAGGGTCTTCATGAGAGTTCCCATACATTACACTCTGATGTATGGGGGACTCTCATGGGGACCCTGATTCAGGGTCCCCATGAGAGTCCTCCATACATCACAGCCCCGGGCCCCTTTATATCAGGGTCCCCCATACCATACATCAAAATCCCAACTTAAAAGCCAGTGGCAGCTGCCGGAAAAAAAAGAGCACCAGTCCAGGCCGGGCCACAGAGGGGGACATGGAGCAGGCAGGGAGCTGCAATAAGAACTGCTGCTGGTACTTATCAATCACTTTGGTATACATAACATATAACGGTAACTGGCGGCTTCAGGCCTTCACTTAAGTTCAGGGCAGGCAGGCAGGCAGGCTTGGGGTGGCAGTAGGCTGGTCTGGTTGGCTTTCGGATGGCTGACAGCTCCAGGCTGATCTGAGGAGGAGGAGACGGCTTGGGGTGAAATATCAGCTATGACATCCTCAGATCTGGCTTTCTGGTAAGGCCAATATCAGGTCTCACTGTCCCTGCAAGGGTTTGTAATCGCCTTCATTTTGAAAGTATATATATAATCACACTTTCATTTGTTGCGTACTGTGTGTGGCTGTGTATGGGGAGACACTCATAGATGTCCATCTGTAGTATTCATTTACATCTTCATTTACATCATCAATATTATTATGCTATATGATTATATCGTATGCGGTCTGTTTTGGACAGCATTGGACTGTGAATCCATCCCCAAGAGTCGCGTCTGCCTACAGCCTGACTTATCACCCACTCAGTCTGGCCCATTGAGGTCCCCACCCTGTGAGAGGGTTAGGTTTCCATGGACATCGGAGAAGCTAGAAGGGTAGGACCATCTGGAGCGCCAGGAGTCTATGTCGCTCCGGCCCTGCGTGAAGATGTGAGGGGTCTCTCCCTACTCCACCTATAGCGCACAGTCTGCACAGGTAAGCCCATAGAGGGAACTCCATTACTTTCCTCATCCCAACTTCTACATCTATATCTACAGGATTGTACATTTGAGGCCATTGACACATGCTACTGCAAGCAGGCAGCGAGCAATACACTGCACATTGCATAATGGCATACAAACTAGGATCTATAATTCACAAGCTGTGGTTCCTTAGAGTTTTATTATACCCCACACTGACATTGTATGTGGACTTGGCTGGAGTGACACATGGGTGGAGCATGCAAGTAAACCCACCGCACAGCACCCGCCCTGTATTGGACGTGGCTTTGCAGGATTACCCTCCCCACTATGTCATTATTTGGTCTATAAATTTGTGGTGTTGTTAGAGCACACTTGGCTCTGAAGAAGAGGTTTATACCTTGAAACACGTTACCCATTTTTTCTTTGTGTGAGATGCCAACCGCATAGTACATGTGGTCATGGACGCGAAGGAATCTGCAATGCACGACATGCTTGGCTTTACAGCTCGCTTGTGAGTATGTTTTTAACTTTTTAATAAACATCAACCTGTTAGAGGAAGACTGTGCAGGGGACTTGTTGACACTTTGTTGTGCTTTCCTCGAGCGCCCGGAGGAGGCGGCTCTATTTAAACAGTGTGCACCCTGTAGCAGGTGCTGTCTGATCTACAGCGTTACCCGTGCCTACAGCAGTGTGTTTCCTGAAGTTCCTGTTCCTGTGACCCTGGCTTGTCTTCCATTCCTGTTGCCTTCTGCCTGCACCGACCCCGGCTAGCCTATGACCACTCTTCTGTCTCATCCCTGTGTACCTCGCTGCCCGCCTGTTGACGACCCGGCCTGCACCTGACCACGCTCCTGCCTGCTCCACTTGTACCGCACTGCCCACCTGTTGCCAACCCTGACTGAATCACTTGCTATCTTCCAAGCACGAGCTCCGGAGGAACCCTCCACGCTTGCACCACTATCATCCAAGCCCTCGTGCCTCCCTGCACTTCTGAGCTCCCTGTCTGCACTACCAGGGGTTCAGGAAACAGGGTCGTAAGAGAGGTTGCTCCCTGCATAAGCCAGACTCCACCACCAGGTGTGTGACACAACCTGAGGATAATGCGCCAGGCCAGTGCACCATTGTCTCTTTGTATCTTTGCTACAGTGTCTTTGGACTTCCCCAGTTCATCAGTGGCAGCAAGGCTGCACATTATCCGCAGCTATACTATTTGCATCAACCGAGGTTATTGGGTTGGAGAGGCCTCCCCTCTGAGCGCAGGAAGGAGCTTTTGTTTGTCTTGATCTAAGTGCCAGCAGCCTGAGAGCGATTGTTACCAGGCTAATTCAAGCGAGTAACTCTTTCACTGCCACCCCTTCTGGATTATGGCCAGAAGACACAAGATCTTAGGAATACCACTTATGATTTTAGAATAATCACCTGTAACACACGCTGTCACCACAGACAGGAATATTCAGATGATTTATCCTAAACAGTAGTGCTCTTCAAAGGAACAGGTTCATTATAGCTTGCATTAAGAGCTTTAGGGACAAGATTAACACTTTTCAAAATAAGGTTTACTAATGAAAAGGGTCAAAAATTGGTGCAGATAGAATATTTACAGAAAAATGGTGTTACAAAGCAATAAGAGACATATTATACAGCAGCAAAGAGAGAAGCAAGTGACAAGCTTGTGACAAGCTGCATCTGGTGCCAGATGAAGTCACCAGCTGCATGTGGTGGCGAGTGACTTGACTAGCTGCATCTGGTGGCGGGTGATGTGACAAGCTGCATCTGGTGGCAGGTGACAAGCTGTATCTGGTGGCAGGTGACGTGACAAGTGACAAGCTGTATCTGGTGGTAGGCGACGGTGGCAAGTAACACGATCAGGGCTTCCCCTGACTCTGCATTATGGTGAGTTGAACTATTACATTTTATATTACAATATAATAATAGAAATAATGCGCTTCAATCATCCCGACCCCATATCAACCATGGTACCGTGATGATTGAAGTGCCAACACCAGCCATTGCCCCGACAAATTGCCTGCGAAAACACAAAACTATTACTCCATTTGAAGACCAGGCCTATTCTGACACTTTTCCTACATCTAAAAATCAGTATTTTTTGCTAGAAAATTACTCCAAACATTATTTTTTTAGCAGAGGCCCTAGAGAAGAAAATGGTGGTCATTGCAAATTTTTATGTCACATGGTATTTGCGCAACAGTTTTTTAAACGTCATTTTTTTTTTTTGGAAAAAACACTATAACCCATTTTTTGTTAGAATATAAAAGATGATGTAACACAGAGTAAATATACACCTAACATGTCATGCTTTAACCGCTTAACAACCGCCCTATAGACAAAAGACGTCTACAGGGCGGTCGCTTAATTCTGGGAGGACGTCTATTGACGTCCTCCCAGAATCGCGGTTCCCGCGCGC
>BLSH010166692.1:19131-51441 GCA_018402905.1 Glandirana rugosa
TTCGCCACATATTATCTTAGGGACTGGAATATCAATGACGGTTTGTTGGCGACATACTGAATTGTAAAGGTACAAAAGCATGATAATCGGTAGGGTTGTAAAAAATAGAACCCGTGGCCTAAAGACGTCGTTGTCGATAACGAAAATTAGATTATAGGTCGGACGAATAGACCAAAACAAGACGTCTTCTTATAGATTATACACTAGGGCCCGCGTCTAGCTACCTTGTGACATGTCTACAAATTAGTCTAAACGTGGGAAACTTTATGTAAAACTTTGTCGACTTACAGAAACACACGTACTAAGAAAAAAAATTCATGCACACAAAGACATTCAGCTGTTTCAAAATGTATTTCAAAGGGTGCAAATCTGATTAAACATCTGTACAGTGTTCCATCGATCTGCGCCCGGGATCACATATTAGATATTCTTCTGCAGAACAAAACCAGATAAGCAGGCTGGATATTAGATTAAAAGCAATAGCTGTTGCTGCAGAAATCCGGTGCCCAAGATAAAAAATGTTGGGATGGCTAATAGTACGAAAACATGGAAATGTTAAGTCATACAGCGGTTGTTTGGCAGTAACTATAAGGTCAGGGATTCTATTATACACCGCTTTTTTGTCTTCAGTTTTCAGTAGTAAAAGCTGGACAAAAAGGGAGTGCAGCAGTCCGGGTCATCAAGGCTAATAGAAAGTAAAAGGGAAAAAAAAAAACATAAGCTTGGCAAGTTTTCACAGCACATGACTTGATAAGTGACTGGCTAACAGCACAAATCTAGAAGTTTGACAAGAAACAATAAAGATTGCTTACCAATGTTGTTATTGTAATCTGGAGCAAGATGTTCATATGTAAGCTAGGCTCTCCGTGCTGGTGGCAAGGAAACAATTTCATTTTATGCAATTGGGGAAAAAACAATCCTCTATGGGTTGGCTGATTAGAATGCATGAAGAGAGGATTTACAGATAAAACAGGAGAAATGTGATGAGGTAGCAGAGAATAAGAGAGTGAGTGGCTTAGATAATGATGAGCACAAATTCCATAATTGAGCCTCAGTAGGTAAAGGCAGTCACAAACTTATTACATTGTACAGAGCTGTGCGGGTCCTCACAGTAACCAGTCAGAAATCAGCCTTCAGTCTACTCATGGCAAGATAATAAAAATGTGACTTTTATTAACTGACCTATTTCCCTTGCGTTATCAAGGACAAATTGCCTAGAAGGCAAAAAACAATATGTATAGCCCCAATAAAAGGAAGGAAGGAAAGAGAAGGAAGACAAGTAGGAAGAAAAAAAGAAGGAAGGAAGGGAGAAAAGGAGGGAGAGGAGAATGGATGTAGTAGAAATGTCTAACCATACATATTTTATTCTTGTGTATTATTTTTAGATAATCACAGTTCGAGATTATATTCCTAAAATCATTGGTTCATCGGCTTTTCATCAGTATTTGGGCAACTATCAAGGATATGATGAAAACACAGATCCCTCAATTTCAAATGTATTTTCAACAGCAGCGTTTCGCTTTGGCCATGCAACCATACCTCCTATTGTGCACAGGCTGGATTCTCAATATAGAGAACACCCACTTTATCCAAATCTACTACTGAGTGAAGTCTTCTTTCGTCCCTGGAGAATAATAAAAGAAGGTAACAATGAGCAAATTCTAGTAAATGATGCATGTTCTGGGACTGCCATCTTAATGCTGGCTTCACTACTTAAAGTGGTTGTTAAGCCACTCTGTTCTCGTTACACAAACGTATCTGCTTACTAATGACAAGTGTGGTAGTGTATGTGATTTATGAATAAAGTGCCGTTCTATACCTGATTTCAGTGTGTCACTCGGTGCTCACATGACCGGCCTCTCTCCTCTCCCTGTCTGACAACTACAGTAGGAGGGGCTGAGAATCCCCCACTGACGTCAGTCGGAAGGGGAGGAGGAGAGAGGTGGCCGGTCACGTGAGTGCTGAGTGGCGCTCTGAAATCAAGTATAGAACGGCACTTTATTTATAAAGCACATACACTAGGACACCTGTCATTAGCAAGCAGAGGAGTTTGTGTGAAAATGTAAGAGTCATTTTAGCAGCAGGAGGGCAGGGACAGGCACTTGTAAGAGCTGACAGGCAGGAAGGGAGGGGGTGAGGACGGGGGATAGCAGAGAGGAGAGCTGCGGGTAACAGAGGCATGTAAATTGACCACAGTGCCAGGACACACGTCTATATCCTGGCAGTTATCAACTGAAATGGAACTCCAAAAAATGTTGTTGTTTTTTTTTGGGGGGGGGGGCATTGGTTTTGGGTCTTTATTATTATCTGCCTTCCTAATGCAGAGATTTTGTTGACATGTTATGTCACCAGAAAACAAATTCAAGAGATATCCCCAGTAGGGACACAGACAGCAATAAAAACCCAACATGGATGTCACGTACCTGTTCGGAGACTGAAATGATGAGGTAGGCCTCTCTTGCATCTCCAGCCCAGGTCCCGCTGAAGATAAAACAGAGGGTACGGAGGAACAGGAGGAACACGAGTGCTGACAGGTGTCGATGAGAGGGCTTGCAGCAGGTGATGTGGTCCCAGGCAGGCTGCCAGAATATCCGGTCAGGAACCGTAACTGTGCAAAGAGATTCAGCTTAAGTTAAAATGACACTCTGGATGGGCTGAAGGTCCCAGCAGACTTGAGACAGGAACTCACCGTGGTGAGCAGAGCTGATACAGATGACAGCCAGGTAATCACTAGTGCTGGATGTGGGAACAGAGCCAGAAACAGAAGCATCATCACAGGAACGGCCAAGGTCAGCAGCATCATTATGCAATCATTAGAATCATTAGGCAAAGACATGTTTGGGAATGGAGCAGGGGGCAGGAACTGGCAAAAAGGCAGAATCAGGAGCCAAGTTCAGGTCAGAGGCAAGCCAGGTCAACAACAAGGGAACAAGCAGAGTAGCAGCAGGAGGCAGGAAATAGCTGAAAGACCAGTCAGCACTTGCATGAGCATCCCTAAATAGCCTGTCTGGTGCCAACATGCACTGAGTCAGTGCGCGCACCCGTTTGCATTCCTGTACGCATGTGCATGCCTGTTCACTATTCTGCCAATAATTCTGCACACATGTGCATTTCTGCAAGCCAAATGTCTGAAAGGCATTCTCTGACAAGGGATTTTAAATCTTCTCCACTCAATCCAAAACAAAATTTTAAAAAACTGTGTATTTGTCCTTTAAACTACAAGCATACCCTATTTTTGGGAAGGGAATGGCTAATACTGACTTGCTCTACAACATTCTTCTTACAACTGCTTAGGAAGACAGGTACACAAACCAAGAACAAAAAAATTGGTTGGTTTTTAACTTTAAAGTGGTTGTAAACCCTTCCATATACCCAGTGAAATGACTGGCCCCAGGTGATACACAGAGATGAAACAAAACTTCCTACATAAGTTGTACCTGTTTATCTGCATTCTTCTCTTCTCTACATACATTCAAAGTCCAGAATTTATAAAGCTTGTCTTAGAATTCAGGAAAAAGGGGGCAGAGAGCCAAAGTTACGCTCTGCAGAACTCAGTGAGGAGAGCTCTAAGAGCTGATTGGAGGGAAGAGACACACCCTCCTCTACACAGCACACAGGAACAAAGCTGAGGCTGTCAATCTGATGGAGGTCCTTCCCCATCACCATTATCTCATGGTGTCAGGAAAAATTGTCATAAGTGATTTATGCTGATAACAGAGGAACAAAGAAGCAGACAGAAATGGCACTCGGTGCTGAGGTTTACAAACACTTTAAGGTGCCAAACCTACATAAAAATAAAAATGGTGGAAATTGAAAATGTACTGAAGTCTTTCCTAAATACCACACAATGCCACTATATTAAAGAGGACCTGTCACTTTATAATATAGATTATGTTGTCAAAGTGAAATAGACTGTGTTGACACTGTGAGATTGATGTACTAAAACTGAAAAGTGCAAAATCTGGTGCAGCTGTGCATAGCAACCAATCAGCCCATTGTTTTTTTGTCAAAGCTTAACCACTTCTGGATCGCCTGCCATCATTATACGGCAGTCCTTTGAAGTGGAATACCATTGTTATGGTAGCAGATAGTTACCATAACCCCAGTATTATTTTTTACAACGGCCATTTCGGTTTCCAATAAAAGTGGTCTCTGTGGCGGATTCGCCACAAGATCACTTTTATCGGGTTCGGGAAAGGGGCCCCCCTTCCGCCACACTCTGGTCATCTCCGCTGCTTACCGGACCCACCGATCCGGCCACCGCAATGCCTGTGAGCCGAGTGAGCGGAAGACGCCGACCACTCGGCTTCATAGCATTGCAGGGTGGAAACTACGTCAAACGTCACTTCCGCACATAGCTCTTAAAGGAGACTTTTTTTTTAAATGTAATTTTAATTTTTTTTTTATTGCTTTTTAGTGTAAATATGACATCTGAGGTCTTTTTGACCCCAGATCTCATATTTAAGAGGTCCTGGCATGCTTTTTTCTATTACAAGGAATGTTTACATTCCTTGTAATAGGAATAAAATTGATCATTTTTTTTTTTAAAGGACGTTGTAAAAATAAAAAGTTAAATAAATAAGAAAAAAAGTTTGAAGCGCCCTTCCCGCCGAGCTCGCGGCAGGAAGCGAACACACAGGTAAGTCCCGCCCGCATATGAAAACGGTGTTCATTAGAGTGAGAGCAATCATTTTAGCTCTAGACCTACTCTGTAGCTCAAAACTGGTAACCTGTAGGAATTTTTAAACTTCGCTGATGGAGATTTTTAAGTGCCAAAGTTTGTTGCCATTCCACAAGCGGGTGCAATTTTGAAGCATGACATGTTGGGTATCAATTTACTTAACATTATCTCTCACACTATGGAATACATTGGGCTAACTTAACTGTTGTCTTATTGTTTAACTCAAAAAAGTGAATTTTTTCCAAAAATCACGCTTGTAAGACTGCTGCGCAAATATGGTGTGACATAAAGTGTTGCAAGGACCACCATTTTATTCTCTAGATATGTTCAGGGCTGCGCTAAATTAAAAACAAGATTCAGTGAAGAAAAAAAGCAAATAATAAACAATAAGTCCACATATGCTGTGATAATCTTGGATGTATGTCAGATGTAGAGATAACCACATGTAAATTAATCATCCGACATGTCACCCAGTGCGTTTAAGACATAAGTACGTTCACCAGCCAATATAAGGAGGCTTACCAGACTCAGCAGGAAACTGAGCGTTTGACTAATCGCCAGCCAGGGGTATATGTTGGATCCTCTATACTTCCCACAGCACTATCTGAGCTCCTCCAACTCCAAGCACTCTCATATGCCCACAAGGATGGAATAGATCAGGTAGCAATTCTTCATGAATTCACTCCAAGATGTCACCTGGTGCCCGCTCATTCACTTAGACTCAGATGGCCCAGTGTTAACAAAAGCACCCACAAGGAAAAAAAGCTCTGATAGTGAAGTACTGTAGACCACTGTTTAATATGCATAAAAATGAGGGTACTCACATAAACAGATAACAATATGCATTAAACCGTCTTCCCCAAGACAACGTCATCTCTGATGAAACGTACGTCGGGAGGGCGTGCTGACGTCACCATTTGTGTGTTCTTTAATCGGGAGACGGGAACCGGCTGGTTTTATGCTTATTGTTATCTGTTTTTGTGAGTACCCTCATTTTTATGCATATTAAACAGTGGTCAGATGATGCACTCTCCAATTTTAGTAAATCAACCCCTCTGCTTGTTATACATTATCTTTGGAGGGAAAGACCAAAGCCATATGAAACAAAATCACTTTATTGACTCTTAGAGGAATAGTCATAATGCAAAAAATATGACATTCACAGTACATTCAATGCTTCATGGTACATGTGTTTAAAATGTCAGTGATTGATTTATCAACAGTACTGTAAATGTTTAGTAAAAGTCCCATCTGTTGCTTTATAATGCTTCTTACAGTTGCTCTGCGATTCCCTGTTTCTAGGGACTCCCGTCACTATAGACTAGAGCAATGCCACAAAAGACATGGGGCAAAAAAGTGACACCCCAAAAATACCAGGAGTTTTTAAGAAGCCTAATTAAATCTTGCAGTATTTGAATACGAAATGACAACCTGCAATCATCTGCACCGCACGGTGTCATTACTGTGCATGTGCGAAATCGGGAGGTGCATGCTGGGTAGCCAGCTGCACCAAATCCCGGAAAAAGGCACAAGTGGGCTTCAGATGCCCACATCATAGATGGCCACCTGCCTGCTTCTAACAGTATTTTAATTGAAATGTACAAGTAATAACAACCACGTTGGAGCTTTTAAAAAAAATGATTATGAGGACTAGAACTCCACTTTAAAACCTAACTCCAAGTTTTGTGTTACTTTAAATAGTCAGTTTGGACCAAGTTGGCCCAAACAACTATATCCATTACTAAGAAAGTGCTGCATAAACTGTATATAGCATAACTACATACAGTATACAACGCTTTGTTCCGGTATTTAGCTATTCCCAGGGAGCCTTGTATTTTAATGAATGAATACAAGGCATGCAGATATCATCACAATTTTCACCTCAGCCAATCAGAAAAAACCTTCTGTATGGGGGGGGCGTGGCTGGCCGCAAACGTAGCAGGATGTGCTTCTGAGGAGCTCTTCAATCCGGGAAAACATCCAGAGGAATCCTTGCTCCAGAGGAACGGGTGAGCGTTTAAAACACTCAGGTCCATCTCCCCATCCCTCTGGCTACCTACCGGACCATTTCTGGCATGGATCGGAGACGGTCACCCGCGACGGCCGAAATTTAGGCTGCGGCTTCTTGCGGCCTACTGATCCGGACCGGACGGAGGCTGGAGCGGAGCTCCCGCTCCCCATCCAGTTATTCCCTGCCACACTAATAGCCTCTGGAAGACCCTTCAACACCCTGGGCTCACTCCTTGGACTGATTTGGGGATACCTAAGGCAGGGGCTCGGGTTGCGGCCTACCAAAATCTATAACGGCCGCCATTTTGACTGTACAGGGCCCCCTTCCAGGCAGCTCCTAAAAATAAATAGACACAATCACTGCCGCTGTACCCCAATTACCCCTAGGAGAGCTACCCATTTATTTGAAGAGCCCAGTCAACAAGAGCACCCTCCCAGAGGGTCCATATAGCTGTTCGGCCCTCCCTGGTCCTGGCTTCAGCTCACCGAGGCCTATCACAGGCTGCCTAATTCTCTGGACTTAGCCTTAAGCCCTAACCAGACACAATCCTACATCCAAAGTAAGCCCCAGGCAACCAAAGTCACTGGACTCCACTGACCTTGCTTCAAAAGAATTAAAGAGAATTCAATCTTACTACAGCCCTCAGATTATGGACACATGTGCTCATCTTGCTAATGATACTCTGAGACTTTGTCTATATGTCAATCTTATTAATCCAACAGAAAGAGAGGCCTGGGGTTGGACTCTGCATATGATGGTTATGTAACTTTTCCACCCCTGTCCTTGCAGCCTCTCTAAGGCTCCCGCGTAGTAAACAATAGCTCCTTCAACCACGGGAGCCCTATTCTCCAATTGCCAGCATATCTGGACAGCCCATGGTGAAGATAGGGCCTAAGAAGGCAACCCCCTCATCTGCTTCGGAGCTGCGGTCCTCCCAGACCCTAGACAGGTACCTACTTAGGCCCGAATCCCCGGCTTCAATCATGCAAGACTGCTCATCAGACCTTTCGGTAGCACTTGAGGCAAACGGGGGGGTTTCCCAACAGCTCCCCCCCACCCAAGCAACTGACCTCTCAACTCCTATCACTGTAGAGGTCCTGGACCTTAAGCTGCAGACTCTCCTACAGAACCTAACGGGAACTATCACACGGGAGGTTGGAAAACTCACCCAGGAACTGAGAGGTGAGATAACACATCTAGGGGAATGCACAGACACGCTTGAAAACAAGTTTGATGACCTTCTACAATATGTGCATGCCCTGGAGGAAGACAATGCATCCCTTAAGCACTCGGTCTCCATGCTTCAATCCCAGCAAGAAGACCTGGAGAATAGGGAACCTCGTCAGAATCTGGGGGGTCCCCGAAAGTATCGGGGACCGAGAGATCCGTCCTTACTTGTTAAGCCTCTTCAACACTCTTGCCCCTACCATTCCAGATATAGATTGGCGCCTAGACCGGGCCCAAAGATCACTGGCCCCTAAACCTCCTGTAGGAGCCAATCCCAGAGACATTATTGTGGGCTTCCATTATTATGATAGTAAAGAAGCTCTCATCCTGACTACTCGTAACAAGTCCAGATTGGAGTTCAAAGGGGCAAAAATTTAGATTTTCAGCGATCTTTCACCAATTACCCTTGCCAAATGCCGAAATCTCTGCCCAATCACCATGCACCTACAGAATCATCAAGTTCCCTATCGCTAGGGCTTTCCTTTCCGGCTTTCTGCATCCCAAGATGGTACTCAATTTTCCATACGCGACCTTCAGGAAAGTGAAATGTTTATTAAAAATTTGGGCCTTCCACCACCTCCAGAAGTTGACCTCACCCCTATTCCTACTACCCCAAGACCTCCATCTACACCCGGGAGGATCTGGACCCCGACGCAGCAAAAATCACAAAAGGCTGTTTCCACGCCTCAACGAGCTTCTTCATCCAGATGCCTGACCTGAAGGCTTTCGTGTCTACCTGTGGTTTCTTTTTTTCTTTCTTCCCACGCACCCTTTATTGGACCGTGCCATAAGAGACCTTTCTAAGTGGGGTCCAACCTTTTTTCTGTCCCCATGGGCTGTCCACTTAGTTGCTTGGTTCCTAGAACAACTGCTGTGCATTTAGATATGCGTGGAGGCGGCAGGGACATCTCTTGCTGATCGTGGAGACCACCATGCTCCCCTCCTGGTTCTGTGGCCGAAGCCATGGACTCCTGAGCAGTTTTACTCCCTACGGCGCTGATGTTTGTTCTTTTATGTTGTTTTTCAGGTCTTTTGTTAACCTGGTGTTTTTTTTCTTTTCTCTCTCTCCCAAGTATTGTTCAGACCTTAGTGGTCCACTACCATTTGGGTTTGCAAAACTCCATCCCTATTTCCCATCCTATGAGATACACCATGGACTCTTTTTTGCTGACTATTTGTTATGGTTCTGTACTAGATGTGCCTTGCACTTATCATTATGGCTTTACGGGTTCTTACTTATAATGTAAAGGGCTTGAACTCCATTCGTAAATGATGGCTAGCTCTGAAGGAATTCAAGTCCTCTGCGGCGGACATAGTCATGGTCCAGGAGACTCACTTTAGGTCAGGGGGCTCCTTTAAATTTGCTGCCAAACATTTTCCGACCTCTTTCATGGTGTCTGATCCCACAGGGAAAGCAGGAGTTGCAATACTGGTCAAACGCTCCTGCCCTCTAAGAATTAAATCATCCCACACGGACCCCCGGGTAGGTTTCTTTTTCTGGACTGTGACTATCTCTCCTGCCCACTCACATTAATTAATATCTACGCCCCTATTTCGGGCCAGATCCAATTTCTCACTGATGTATTTGATACACTTAGGAAATATACTCAACCTTTTATGATTGTTGGTGGAGATTTTAATATGACCATGTCCCCCAGGAGAGACAGACGCACATTGTTCTCATCTACCCCCCCTCTAAAGTTGATAGACAGTCAAAAGCATTCCGTAAAATGATGCGCTCTCACAACCTTTTGGACATTTGGAGAATAAAACACTCCACGCATAAACAATACACCTTTTACTCTCCCCCTCATAAGATGTACTCTAGATTAGACCACATCTTTGTGACGAGTCCTTTATTATTATCCACAGTTTCAGCGGAAATTAATCCCATTACCAGGTCAGACCACTCCTCTGTCCAACTATATCTCACCCTACTTTCATCTTACACCAAGACCTGCCATTGGCACCTAAATGACACCCTACTCCATAACACTGTTATTAGAGACCAATTATCCCGAGACTTAGCAGAGTTTTTTCAACTAAATGAACACTCCTAGGCGGAGGCTTCCACGCTTTGGGAAGCGCATAAACGCCTACTTTAGAGGCCAGTGTATCTCTGCGGGTTCCCGTCTAAAGAAGGAAGCCAATATACAAAGATCCTCTATTCTTTCTCAATTACGTAAAGCAGAAAGTCAGTTACTTAATTCCCCCACAGTGTCGAGGCTTCGCACAGTCACTTTTTTACGAAATCGCTTAAAGTCTCTTGGCATGAATCTCTATTATGGACAAAACAGAAATGTTATGAATAATCGAATAAACCTCATAGAATGTTGAACAATAAACTCAGGCCCCGTTCGTTTTAACTCTTTTCCAGACCTTCTTATGCAGGCTAATGGTACCCTCATACTCTGCCCACAAATGATGTCTAAGGTCTTTGGAGAATTTTACCAGAAACTCTATAATTGCTTAAAAAAGGACCCCAAATATCTCTTCTCCCAAGACAAATTTGATGCTTTCTTCACCTCCCTAAACTTACCTAAACTGTCCCATACCCAAATCTCCCAGGTCAATGCCCATATCTCCTCTGAAGAGTTAGCTGAGGTAGTGAATGCTCTCCCTTCACAGAAAACCCCTGGGGCTGACGGTCTATGATATTTATACTACAAAACCTTTCTCCCCATCTTAAGCCCCTACTTATTAAACTTTTTTGATTCTTTATTGAAGGGCACTGTCCCCCCATCCCCAGTTCCTTCACGCCCACATCACCGTTCTACCGAAACCCAGTAAATCCCCGACTGTTCCTGATAACTATAGGCCCATTGCCCTACTCAATTCAGACTACAAAATATTTACAAAAATTTTAGCGAACAGACTGACGCACATTCTCCCTACGCTTATACACAAAGATCAGGTAGGATTCGTGCCCTCTAGACATGCCGGTGACAATACCAGACGCACTATTGACCTAGGCTTAGTTGGCCCTACATGTTCGCTGCCCTCACCCGATATGGATTCACAGGCCCATTTGTTGCAGCCCTCCGAGCACTATACTCCTGCCCTACCTCCCAAGTGCAATTATCCTCATTCCTGTCGCCATCCTTTTCTCTCAGTAATGGCACTAGGCAAGGGTGTCCCCTATCACCACTACTCTTTATCCTCTGCCTGGAGCCCTTAGCTGAGGCCATAAGGACCCATCCTGACATCTGCAGAGTCTCCCTTAGACAAAGGGAGTATAAGCTGTTTCTTTTTGCCGACAACATACTTCTAACCTTGACAAAACCTCACACATCTCTCCCTAATCTTCACTCTGTGTTAGACAAATTTGGATTTCTCTCCAGCTATAAAGTGAACACGGAGAAAATGGAGGCCCTTCCTATTCACATCCCTACCCCATTACTAACCACACTACAAACCAACTTCCCGTATCATTGGCGCTCCTCATCTCCTAAATACTTGGGTATTTATCTGACCACTACCTATAACACCCTCTATCAAGCAAATTATCCCCCGCTCATCTCAGAAATTAACCGACTTATGCGTCAATGGGAAGAATACCCTCTGTCTCTTCTGGGAAGAATAAATGTTCTCAAGATGTCAATACTGTCAAAGTTGTTATATTTATTTGAAACCTTACCTATAAATGTCTCAATGACTCAACTTAAACATATCCATTAGGCTTTTCTGCGGTTTCTTTGGCGCGGTAGAGCTCACAGGATAGCAAGCTCAGTGGTTTTTGCCCCTCGTTCTCGTGGAGGACTAGAGGCTCCAGATATTCTAATCTATGTCTAGGTCCAATGTTGTTTACTCTGGCTATTTGGAGAAAATGCTTAAGACAGTTTCCCCTCTCTTCCCCATGCCCTCCTCTTCTTAACATACTATTCAATCCAGATATGCCTGACAGTTTGTCTTACGGTCGTGTGCACCCATGGTCGCGGGCTGGCATTTTCCAGCTCCGCGACCTGGTGCACCCGGTAACGAGGAAACTAACCCCTTTTAAGGAACTCCACGATAAGTATGAGATCCCGCATACTCTTTTTTTTCTTTTACCTACAAATTACACACTTTTTTGGTTCTAAATCCCCAACCTTATCCTTGGAGAAACCTACAGCATTTGAGTTGCTAAGCGCCCAAGGTCCACACCAACCTAGTCTTATTTCATCAATATATAAAATTTTACATGATTCCCCTCCACTTACAGTGACCTCTCATAGTTATATGCAAAAATGGGCCACCATTATTCAATCTCCCATATCTCTCCCACAGTGGAGAAACATCTGGGACTCAATTTCTAAATCGTCTAGATGTGTAGAACAGAGAGAGACAGCCTATAAAATTCTCCTATTCTGGTACAGGACTCCAGAAATCCTCCACAAATTCGACCCCTCTCTCTCCTGGATATGTTGGAGATGCCACAAATCTATAGGCACTCATTCTCACATTTTTTGGGACTGCCCGAGGATACGTCCTTTCTGGACCTCGGTTCAGTCCCTCCTACAGGATATACTTAATGTAGATCTCCCCATAGAACCAGTGACCTACTTATTAGGACTTCCAATACAGGGGATCCCTAAACATTCTAGAAAGCTGATGACCTTTATTTTATTAGCTGCCAAAAGAATGATTCCCAATTGCTGGTTGTCCCCCACTCCCCCTTCACAGTTCCAACTTAGAAAAAATATTGCCCAAATCCGCAGAATGGAACACATGACAGCTAGAATACATGATACTATGCTAAACTTCACAAAGACTTGGGATTTATGGGATAACTCTAGCTATAACCCTGAAGCCATGCCATGCATCTCTGATTAATTCAGCAATGTTAATTTAATAACTATTTGATCCTCTCTCACCTTCTTCTTTAGAAAAGCACAAAAGTTATTACCCATGGTGTATCCCTCCCCCCTTTTTCTTCATTCCTCCTACCCCCCTTGTGTTACATCAGATCTATTGAGATTGTCACGGGTCATACAGTTCAACCACACAGGTCGGCAGGTTGAGCTACATTTGGACATTGAGGAATCCCTTCTAATATGAGAGAAGCTCCCCGGATCGAAATACTCGAATGCTTACTATTGTCTTGCCTTTATTTTGGTTACCCGTGACTCCCTTAAATATACAATTGTTTGTTTATTTTGACAAGATTTGATGTTTATCTTTTCAAACATGTTCTAACACTTCTTGTTTGTACAATCTTGTATAATTTTGCAAAAAAATCAATAAAAATACAATTATAAAAAAAAAATCTTCTGTATATAAAAAAATGCAAAGCTTCCTGTGAATGGCTAAACTGCGTTCAGCCCAA
The DNA here is from genome assembly GCA_018402905.1 of Glandirana rugosa. Classification (NCBI taxonomy): domain Eukaryota; kingdom Metazoa; phylum Chordata; class Amphibia; order Anura; family Ranidae; genus Glandirana; species Glandirana rugosa. The sequence continues at coordinate 32,356 of BLSH010166692.1, forward strand.
CTTGATTTTGTTCTGGCAGCAGATGGGAAGTACTGTACCCCAAACACAGCACTGTATACTGCATGTAGCTGATGCTACCCACAGTTTATAAACCTTAGCCCAAACAAACTATTTAAAATAACACACCTGGAGATAGGCTTTAAGTATGGCTACCCACAGACATTTGATAACAATCTCACATAGTAATATCAAACATCCCTTCAGCTAAGAAAGATCTTTTGTACAGAGCATGTCTCTTGTATAAAATATAAGAAAAACAGATATTACTCCAGATCAGTCCACCCTTGTACACCAGATTCAAAAAGGTGGGATGACTGCACACTAGCCGTAATACTGCCATATTTTACCATTGGAAGCAACTATATATTGCTATTACCGCTGGTGTGCAGTCATTCCACCTCTTCAAAATTTTACATGTCACTTAGATAAACAAGAACTACATCACTGGAATTTTAAGTCTATTTGAGTCTGTTTCCAAACTTAGGATAATTAATAGTTTGCATACAGTATGAAAGCGCATTTTCTATACCTGGCGGCATAAGGTTTATAATATCAAATGTGTATTTAATATATGCACAGTTTTTTTTTTATTAGTAGAGAAAATTCTTACTAAAGATTATTTGTATGCAAGATCATTCATAAGTCTGACAAGTTCTGTCTTGCGTCTATCGATAGCCTAAGGCAGTACAAAAAGCCATCATAAAATATGAAGTGTGGAAATGCATAGTAGCCTTTCAGAAGAAAAGTATCTTAAAGTGCATTTACACCTTTGCTTCAAGTTTTGAGAACCCCGATTATGTTTGCTATTTGCTCCCATTCACTCAGCATACAGTAAAATAATTGAAGTTTGAATTGTTTAGAATAGGACAGACAGTGTTCAAAATGTTCTATTTTTTTTAACATGGCTGTACGCTATATTTGTGTTTACATGGGCTTTGGCATGTACTCAAGCACAGCCACATTCAGTCATTCATGTCTATGAGAACCTATAGGCAGTACCTGGGCTTTCTGTGTAGAGGCATTTTGCTTGAATTTAAATTGCGTAGGCTCATACACCAGTGTGCAAGAGGCCTAAAGCATCTCTGTACTAAATCACTGCTAACTACAGTAATCATGCTGTTCAGTTGCAAGCACTGTTCTTTCCTTGTTATCATTTTTACCACCGCTCATATGCGTTTAATTGAATAAATCATGATTAAGCTCTGGGGGCAGACCGAAATGCATTAAGGGCGTGGCTTGGTTGGAGCCCTGACTGAGACTGCCACATACTCTTTTCCTGTTACATGGCGTCATCTGGAGCTGAGATGATCTCCATTCCCAGCACTCTTAGCAGTTGGCATTGGATGAGGACCCTCTAAAGAGCCTGAGCCTATACTTTCTATTTGGTCCACTCTGAATTGTCACATGTTCCACTATTCTCTTAGGTACAGAGCTTTTTTGGGGCAGTGGGTGTATTGGACAGGCAAATGTAAGCCCCTTATGATGCCCGATAAGAAAACTGAAGCATTATTTCCTATAGCAGGGACTCTGTAGAGAGTTGCTTTATTTAATCTAGCTGTAGTAAACTGAAAACATAAATCTGTGTGCTGGAAGTTACTTTTGGCATTGGTGCTTTTATACTCTTATGCTGAAAAAAAACCCTGCATGCCATTAAAATGCAAGAGAGCATGTTTCATTTAACTTCCTTATATTAGTCATGAAATGTTGCTTGAACAAAATGTTTTTACACTTTGAGCTTATGATGAGATTAAAGACCATCAAGGCTGTTTTACTCTGTCACAGTAGGTCTGTGGTGGTGAATAAAGTGAATAAGCTTCTTTTACGGCCAGACAAGTCCACAGCTGTTCAACTCAGCACTGGAAACCAGTGTTGTTATGAATCATAGAAGAGGCTCTGAATATGGATTGAACATCAGGGGAAGGTGGGCTGTAGACAAGAATAAAAATCAAGCTTCAGTATATAGCCATGTTGCTTGAAAAGTTTTTGCACTGATATCCACTGCAAATTTGTTCTATTAATAGGAGAGCTAAAACTGTATATTTTATATATTATACATAGGCTCTCCAGAGGGGGGTATAGGAAGTTTGGTTTGACTCGTCTTCATTTAACACATAAATAGGAAGAGAAGAAAAAAGCGTTTAAAAAATCTTGGGCTTATTCAATACTGTAGTAACAGTTTCCTAAATGCAACAACCAGGCAGGATTCAAGTTCATTGTCCTTATCTGATGAAAAGTAAAGCCTGGTTGGCTGTTAATAAATTACTGAATTTTGCAGTCATCTGAAATTAGCTCTCACAAATCTTTTTGCTACGGACATCAGCCCAAAAAACGTATCAAACGCCATGGCTGCCTACTGGAGCTTCCCCCGTTCTTTTCTATCACCTTTTTAGGCACCTTTTATTATTTTTTGATAGAAAGTAGACAGTTATTTTGCTGCCTGTGTTTTGTATAAAGTACACACATAATTGAGGGAAAGTCATTGACCAAAACAGAGTGAACTGCAGTTTATTGGTTCTAAATGTGAAATTATTCATATAGAAAAAATAATCTTATAATACTATATTGGGGGCAGAGGGTTAGCCAGAGCTACAGACAACAAGACACCTTCCCCATTTTATTCAAAATTAAAAGAAGGTGTTTAAAGTATAACGTTATAGCTTCAGCATATTTATACATATAAGCTGCATTGAGCCACACTTCCACCCCTGTGTTTAGATGCTACAGAGCAATGCAGTGCTCAGTCTAAGGTAAAATCCGTGTCCTTGTCCAATTAGTAAATTATTACATGTCTAAACATTATCTTTCAGGGAATAAAACTTCTTAAAGTAAAATTTACCTTAATTATTATTATATTATAAATAAAGGTCAAGATCTCTATCAAAGCTTTATGCTAAGCAAAAACAGCATTATCATTATTGGAAACATTATTAGTATTTAGTATCAGCATAGTGTGCAGTACTTTTAATTTGTTTTTGTTTTATATATAAATTTTAAAATTGAAGGCTAAATTACTTTCTTTAGTTGTATACACAACCTGTTTTCCAAGTTTCACTAATGAATAATTCAGTCTCATTAATTCACTATAAAAAATATGATGTATTTATTATTTGTTAATATTTGTTTGTTGCTTAAGAATTAATTAAATCATATTAGTTTAGTCATTTTTTTCAGCCAGTGTATAATTTGTCAAAGATTCATTAAAAGCATCATCTACAGAGCTTAACGTTTACTAAAAATCCAGTAGTATCCAATTTTGAAAAAAACTCTAAATTCTATTTAAAAGGGCTCTAATTAAAATATAGACAACTAATAAATAACAGTCCTATTGATTTCCATATTTACTATGTAAAATGTGACATTAATTGGTTTCTAATCAGGGTTGCATCACTTACACAGTCTAAAAGGTGCATGATGATCTACAAAGTGCAGCCACCCACAGCAGCCAATCTGATTTCAGTTTAAATGTGGTCATATCAATGAAGAGATATTACTGACTGCTTGCTGAGCTACTATTCTTTGGATACTAGCACTATATTTTGCATTTAATGAGTTTTTCTGTCTTATAAACCACAATATCAGGTGCAATATACACGTCTAAAATATGGGAAACAAGTGATCTGAAATCTCTTTCACTGTTCTTTAACTCTTTCACTGTTTCTTAATTGTTTCAGTACTAAAACCCCTGGTATTTCCCCAAACCCAGCAGTTATATTCAAACATTTAGATTCCAACTATTATTTTTTTAGGACAGGTTTGGAATTTATTGATGGTTTTATGGCTATAATGGCAATTCTTTAAAGTGGAACTTTTGCTTTCAAAAATTGTTAGCAAGAAAACTCTGCATGCCCATTCTGCACTAACAGCATCTAACCTAGATATGCTACTTCAGTGTATCCCTGATTTGAACTTGCACCCATAGACATATAGGGGTTGATTTACTAAAGGCAAATAGACTGTGTACTTTGCAAAGTGCAGTTGCACTCTGCAAGACCAGTTGCTCCAGAGCTCAGTAAATGAGCAAAATCTCCGCTGACTTCCATCATCCAATCGTGTGCATGCAAAAATGCTGTTTTTTTTATTTCCCTTGCCCGTGGTTGAGTACTCTTTGCAAAGTTAAGCTTTACCTCATTTACTAAGCTTTGGATCAATTGCACTCGCAGACGGAATTAACCCTCTACTCTCCTCTCATTTAAGTCATTTGATTTTCTATTGGAAAATCTCACCACCTAACATCAGTTTACTTCTCATACCTGCATATCTGCCACTTCACAAAGGCATTCTCTCCCAACATGTTTATAACTACCTATCCCCATTTACACATTTTTCAGCGCAACTGCCAAGCACCTAAAAGGTATAGCACTGTTCTATAATTTATTGAGCAGCAACCACATCCTTCTTGAAACCATTACAATGTTTAACCTTTTAGCTGCCAGAGTCGTTTTTGCTTTTTTTTGCACACATGATTAAAAAATCATTTTAGGCCTGAAGATTACACAAAACCCCCATACATTATATATTTTCTGAAAGCAGACAGCCTAGAGAATAAAATAGTAGTAGTTCCAATTTTTTATGTCACACGATATTACCGCAAAGGTCTAGGAAACACAACATTTTAGTAAAAAATCACACTAAAGTGAAGGTTGGGGCAATAAATTGCACACGTTTTTGGTAAATATAAATATATATATATTAATATATATTAGATGAGGTTGCACTGAATAAAATGATACCCAACATGTCAAACCTTAAATTTGTGTGTGCCCGTGAAATGGCAACACACTTCAGTACCTTAAAATTTTTATAGCCCCCTATAGGTCATCAGTTTAGTGTTATGGAGGAGGTCTTGTTCTAGAATTATTGCTCTCACTCAGTGTGCATAGCGATATGTAACATCGCAATCAACGTTTTTATGTGTAGTCCCCCAACACATGCGATTACTTTCATATGTGCTTATACGTGTGGGAGGCCCCCAAAAAAATTGGGAGGGTTTTTTGTGCTTGAGCGTAGCTTTATTTTTTGCAAAAAAAAAAATGTTGCTTAACTTTTTTCATCACATAAAGTCCCCGGGTGATGATTTTTATGTGACATGTTCTCTTTAATGAGCCATGCAAGGTATATGCATGTCTTCTCTAGGCTCCACTGAATGTATTGCAATGCACATCACATTACAATACATCTCTTTCTAGCTATGCTAGCTGGGGACACTGAGAGGCTGACCCGGAAGTGAAGTCATACACGTCTTTTTCCAGGTCACAGCAAGAAGGTGAAGAGAGCGGATGCGTGTCCGCTCTTCTCCTTTCCCTCCACCCATTGGCACCCACCATGTTGCTCCCGGGTCTGCAGATGGGCAAGAGGAGCCCAGAATATATTCCAGGGGGTGTGCACGGGGGCTTCGTTAGCAGGGGTCTTTAGAACTTTAAAACAAGACCTAGTTACAATAGAGATGTTGGCAGGTATATGGCAGATGATATTTATTTCAAATAGTAGGTAATACTGTGTTATCCCAAAATAAACATAAATTTAGTGACCCCGCAGCAGCAAATTTTCTGTGAGACATGTACAGCAAACGTCACGTTTGTGCAGGTCCCGGACGGACGGGCTACTGCCAATGAGCTAGCCGACATATTTATGTGTATTTCTATCCATATTTTTGTAAGTGCAACCCTTTTTATAGTATTAAAAATGTTAAGGATTTTACACTATGGAAGCCTTTTATTTTTGTGTCCTTATATGAGCGGGTTCTCCCTTGAGTTCTGGTGATTGTCAGTGCACCGTGGGATATATTGGATTCCTTTATCACTTTGTGGACTCTTTTTTTTTTTTTTTGCAGTATTTTTCCTTTTCAATATATAGCGCAATTTTATTTTGGATTAGATGATATTTATTATTAAGACATAGAGTATTTGCATGGATTACAGTGGTCCTAAACCCTTACATACACCCAGTGAACTGACTGGCCTCAGGTGATACACAGAGATGAAACAAATCATCCAACATAAGTTTTAACTGTCTATCTGCAGTTTTCTCTTCTCTGCATGCAAGTGCTGAATTTATAAAGCTTACCTGAGAGTTCAGAAAAAGGGAACAGAGAGCTGAAATTACACACTGTAGAGCTCAGTGAGGAGAGCTCTGAGAGCTCATTGGATAAAAGAGACACATCCCCTTTCACACAGCACACAGGAATAGAATTGAGGCTGTCAATTAACTGGAGGTCCCTCCCCTGTCACCATATGTCTCTTGGTGTCAGGAAAACTTATCAGAAGTGATTCGTGCTGATAGCAGAGGAGCGAAGCAGCAGACAGAAATGACAGTTAGTGCTCTTAACTGAGACAAGTACACATTATAGAGGGATATGCTTTGAACATATTCCATGTCTGAGGTTTTTGACCACTTTAAAAAGGATATTTACCTAAGCGATAAAATTAATTTGAAATTCTACCACTTTAGAAAACTCTGGTTCAGCCACTTCCTACTGTATATGTGTATGAGTACACGTTCCAGTTTTGGCTAACAATACTCAGGAAGGATATTCTTGAACTGGAGAAAGTCCAGAGAAGGGCAATAAAGATAATAAGGGACTGGAGGATCTCAATTATGAGGAATGACTAAAAAAGTTAAACGTATTCTCCTTGGAGAGGAGGCACTTAAGAGAGGGTATGATCGCAATTTACAGAGTTTCTAAATGGTGATGGTTTCATTGTGAGAAAACGATTTAATCTAAGGTCTTAGAGAAGAAGTATTTTAATCATACACTGGTTAAAGGGTTCCTTACTGTAAGAATAGTAAAGATGTGCAACTCCCTTCCACAGTTAGTGGTGTCAGTGCAGAGTGCAGATACATTTATAAAACTTTTAGAAGTGTGTTATCAGCAAACAGGGATATAGAAAATGGTAATGACATAAACATATACACAGACATACAGGTTGAACTGGACAGATGTATTTATTAAACCTTGCCAACTATATTCAACTATGTAACTGAATGCGCCGGAGTAACTGCTGGAGGGCGCACCTGCAATATCTGGCCTGTCCTTCTGATATGGCAGGATAGAGTGGGGTCAGCTACCTAAGAGTTTTTTTCAACTAGGCTGTGCATGGTTTATACTGTATGTATGGAGAGGGACAGGAGTAACTATTAGAACAACTAAGGAGTTGTATGTAATGTGCTGGGGATGATGGAATTCATGGGGGATTTTTGGAAAATGGCCATTAAAGGTGAACTAACTCATTAAATGTGAATAAAATGAAGTCCATCTACAGCACCCCACATACCAGCCTTTCCCTTGAACCCCCACCTGTTTTTAAAACTTCCCTAAATGAATTGTTTAAATTCAACTAGTGTTGTTTTAATATAGCTTGCCTTCTTTATCTTCTTACTGCTTTTTAAACAGAATTTTCCGGATGCCTTCTGTACCAAATGTAGTTGTTGTTTTTTTTTTATAAAATTTGAATTAATACAGCAAAATATACATATAAGTTTGTAAACGATTGTAAACACCAAACAAAACTGCCTGAAAAAGATTTAAGTTTACAAAACCTGTTGGAATTATGCTAGGTTACAGGTGTTTAAACTGGCCATACACTAGTAGATTTTCATTAGAAAAAATGTAATTTTCAAAATCTTCATTTGATTTTCTAATCATTGGTGGAATAAAATTGGCATTCATTTTTTACCATGACGAGAAAATTTAAAGAATTTGGATGAAAATTTTTTCTCAGACAAACAAGTTTCTAACAGTGAATATGATTTTTGTTCTGGAAATTTCAATCATTCAAATATTGAATGTTAAAAGCAATGAACTTGAGGGGTACTTTCAAGGGATATTCATAAGGTCATCAAATGTACGGATCAGATTTTTCATATGAATGGTTGCATGAAAGTGGTGCCTTTATGGACTATTAGGAACCTTCTAAATTATTTCTTTGCACTCAAAGAACCCCTAAATTATGGGGGTACTCTATACAGAGTTAACTTGACTTCTAGCCATCTTCAGATGCAGTCCCACCTTTTATCCACATCCTCTGTTCAAGCATCTCATGTCAGAGTCTCCAAAGCCACTGAGGCTCTGATTTTAGACTTTTAAATGGAGGGGAGAAGTAGGCAGTATTACCAAATCCCAAGTAATGCTGAAGTATAGGTCATCTGTTTAGGATGCACACGCGATCCCTAGCTTCACTCAAATTGATTAGAGGATGATCAAATGTACCTGATTTTATCATATTTTGTACCTGACAGGTTCACTTTAGACTCCTTTCACACTGAGGCAGTTTTCAGGTGTTTTAGTGCTAGAAATAGACTCTGAAAAGCACCTGAAACCTGCCTCCCATTCATTGCAGTGAGTGCTTTCACACTGGGGCAGTGCGCTTGCTGGACGTTAGGAAAAGTCCTGCAAGCAGCATCTTTGGGACGCTCCCAAAATATCCCTACCCATTGAAATGAATGGGCAGTGTTTCCATAGCGCCTTAAAAGCACTTCGAAAGCGCTGCAAAATGGGTCTTTTTTGGATTTTTGTAAGGTCACAGCTCGAAATGCGCCACAAAAGTGCCACTAAAACACCACTAAAGCACCGCAAAAACGACTGCCGCTTTAGTGCTGTTTTAGTGCCACTCTAGCGTGAAAGGGGTTTTAAAAGAGATCTTTCAGGGCCCAGGTGATATTAAAAAACTACACGGCTGTGTAAAATGTTTAGTTATTTTATCGTCATACCTATAGGCCATTTGGGCCCCCCAGAAGCCTGGCCAAAAAACTCCAAGCTAGCAACACCCATGTAGTGACTTGTTGCTAGGACATAGAAACCATAGGACACTCTTTTCTAGCATTACCGGAGCAAAAACCAATGATTTCCATGTCCTAGCAAAAGGCAGATTGTGGGAGTTGTTAAATGGGAGGTTTTTGGTCAGGGGTCCAGGGGAAACCAAACTGGCTACAGATAGGACTGCTGTTAGAAATCATGAGGCCCCATACAACCAACCTGACAGGATCCAGTATATTTTATTATACAAAAAATGATATTGGGGAGCTTTCTTTTATAATAGAAACTGCAGTCCAGGCTCTCAATTGAAAGTCAGCTTACTGTATCCATTTTACATTATCCTTCCCATGAGACATTTCTCTCACATTTAACCTGTAAAATTAATTTATTAAGTGATGGTTGAGTTGATTCATACTAAATAAGTAATATTTTCTTTTTTTAGGTGGTCTAGATCCCTTGATAAGAGGTCTGTTAGGAAAACCGGCAAAGGTACAGACACAGAAGCAGCTTATGAATGAAGAGTTAACAGAAAAACTGCTTGTCCTATCCATTAATGGTTCAATGGATTTGGCATCCCTTGATTTGCAGCGGGGTCGTGACCATGGCTTACCAGGTTACTTTTCTCTTTTGTCCAAGATACATTGCTTTTTAAAGACCAAAGATCAATGTATTGCAGTTGTCAGAAGTATTGTTATTTTCTAAAGAGCTGCCAAGAGTTATGTAAGTTCTGTATATATACTTTGCTTTTTCAGGAAACAATCTCCAAACTTTTTCATATCATTCCCAGAGCATTTTGAGATGTTTTATTATTAATGTCAAGACTGACATTTTTTCTCTATTTTGTTTGTTTTGAGTGTGCAAAAAGCATCCCTGTAGTAAAGGACAAACAATTTTTTCAGGTCTAAAAAAATTCGACCATGAAAGAGTTCTATATTTTCAAACTCAAGGGATGTCAAACTTTGTGATAAATTTTAAATTGCAGGTCAGGGAGATACAGTACATAATCATCTCTGAACACAGTATATGTTACCACCTAGATTGTCTCTTTATATTTGTACCGATTTAGGATTACCATCTTTTGCACTGAAATGGGAAATGAGTTTGCTTATTGAAAAACTGAAGACAATTGCTTACAGTAATCAATGTTTAACAATAACATCACTAATTTTAAGGCAATCTCCAACATGATAAAGGCTGGGTCATCATGGATACAAGAGAAGAACCCCTCCCAGTATTATTATTATTTTTATTTGTTATTTCATTTATAGATACATTTTTGCAGCAGCCTCTTGGCCAATCATGTGATGTCTCTGGACCCTCTTCCTTTTGTTCATGCAGGCTACGGTTACATCCTGAATTCTGCAGATTACATTGCCACCTTTTGATCTGAAGCTGCTCTCTGCACCATTCTCTTGTGAGCTAGCTTAATAACGTTCCTCTTGGGGGTGTGTCCAGGGCTCACGGGAAGTGGAATCAATATCATTAGCATCATTCAACCCAGAAAAAGTCCAGCACAATTGTCTTACCCTTGCACACTCACAGCACACTCGTATACAGTATATACTAAAATAGAATAAAGAGAAGATGCCCTGTATTGTGCAAAACATCACCAAATTTTATAAAACGAAGTCAAATCAAATATAGCACTTACAAATTCAATGATTGATACATGGCATATCACAGGCTTTGGCTCCCTGGGGATTGTGTTGGACCATGCTGCAGCAGAATTTGCACAGCTCCTCTGTTGTACCATCATGACAAAAAGGGAGATTGATGTACATAAGCTGCCAATGGAAGAAACACAGGACAGACACCAAACTGTTCATTGTCCTGACGTGTAAGATGTGAAGCAGAGACATCCTTCCCCTGATAGTACAGCCAAGGAGTTGAGTGAAATCTGCTGGTACAGTACTGCTTACAATAATGTTTGCTTGTAAACGCTTACCCACTTAAGTGACTAACCTCAACTTATACAGAGATGAAACAAATCCTCCTACATAAGTTGTATCTGTAATTTACACAACATTTCAGAGCTTCAGGTGGCAGGGGTGAGGATCTGATGTCACACACTGCATAGAATAGAGAGCAGAGTGTATTCTGAGACCTAAGTGGAGGGAAAGGACACACCCCCTCTACACAGTCCTATATTAAAACATGCACAGCTGAGGCTGTCACTCATCTGCTATGGGCTAGAGGGAGATGGGCTGTCTCATCTTTTGGGATTGCCTGGTATCGGCATAGAATATCAGACATGACTCATGCAGATAGCAGAGCAATGTCAGAGCAGACAGAAATTGCACTAGGTGCTTAGGATAGAGACAAGTACACACTATAGAAGGATATGCTCTGTTCATTTAAGCGGTTTAAACTCAAAAAAAAGCTGGACGTTGCTATTCAGCAAAACACCTAACCTTTTGTTTATGTTGTTCTTACAGGATACAATGACTGGAGAGAATATTGCAGGCTTCCAAGACTGAACACCTCAGCAGACATGAAAATGGTTATAACTGATGCTAATATAATCAGTAGAATTATGGAGCTATATAAGGATCCTAATAACATAGATGTCTGGCTGGGTGGCTTGATAGAAGATCTTCTTCCTGATTCTAGAACTGGACCTTTATTTGCATGTTTAATTGCTAAGCAGATGAAATCACTGCGAGATGGAGACAGGTAATTAAAAACATTTGTATCAACCTCTTATCCCCTGAAGTGGCTGAGTGGGCTAGCATTTCACTTCAGGGCAGATTCCTTGACTCTTTGTGAAGTAATTGTAAAATTTTCCTGAAGTGAACGGCACCCAGAGCTTATTATAATCAATAAACCTAGGGAGAATGAGACAAAGACCAGAATGCAGACTGCATCTCTACTCACTTTCAACAAGAAGGAACATTTGGGTCAATTCACAAAGCTTTACTGCATGCGATAAGGGTATCATTTGCATACATTATTGAATGCGATAAACAAAGTCTAACTCACAAAAAAATTAACAATTATGCAGTATTTAGCAGAAAAAAATGTGCCGGTAAATACCGCATTAAAAGCTCTTAAGTCCAATTCACAAACGGAGTAGAGCGTTAAAAAGCACCAGGGTTTAGCTGGCGGTATCACATGCAGTATTTGTCAAAAAACAGCCTGGGGGTTGGGGGACCCCCAGGCTGTTTCTTGACAGATAGCTAGTTGCTAAGAAACGGCCCGGGAAAGCGGTCGCCACGTCCTAACAACCAATGACTCAGCTGTCAGCAGCTTCCCCACTCGCAGCTGATTGTAAAAAAAACCCGGCAATTAAAAATGATGAAAAAAAACCCAGTGTGGAGCCCCCCCCAAAATCCAAATTATCCAAGCATGCAGCCCACCAGGTCAGGAAAGGGGGGGGGCGAGCAAGCATCCCCCTCCTGAACCCTACCCAGCCACATCCCCTCAACATGGGGGGGTGGGTGCTTTGGGGCAGGGGGGCTTTGTCTGCCACTGCCACTGCCCGCTAAACGGTCTTCTTCCATCGACCCCAACCCTTGTGACATCACCAGATGGCCATGCCCCATGGCTATTTAAGAAATGTCAGACAGCTGGAACCGACAAAATGGAGGTAGCCAGCGTTGGAAGAAGACCACTTAGAGGGCAGACAATGAAGACATCACTGGAGTGAGAAGAGGGAGAAGAAACACCAGAGGGAGAAAACAGCAGAGGGAGAATACAGGGGAGGGAGAAGAAACACCAGAGGGAGAAGAAGCACCGGAGGGAGAAGAAGCACTGGAGGAAGAAGACACAATTTTTAATAACGGACTTGTCAAAAACCATCTCTTGTGATTTGTTACACTACACTTATTTTTTTTTGGTGAATGGGTTCGGGTACAATGTACCCTATACTAGTTCACATGGGGGGGGCCCGGGATCAGGGGGTCCCCTTGCGAAAGGGGGCTTCCAGATTCCTATAAGTGCCGTTCCCGCAGACCATGACAACTAGAGCCCAGGGTTGTCGGGAAGAGGCAGCATAGGGACAAGGTGCTTTGGGGTGGGGGGGCAGAGCAGTCCTCGGGGCGCCCGATCAGCCTGTTCCCCAGGCCCCTGTGGGAACTGGGAGTGGAGAGGAGGTTGGAGGAATCCAGCCTCTGGGTGGCGCCACTATGTTGGGGTTGCTACCCCTGCTGCTCTATATCTCTATGGTGGTCAGGGAGTTCTTCTCCCTCCCAGGCTCTCGCTTCTCTCTGCTCCCACCGCTACTGGTCCAAAACTCCCCATGACAAGGGGCTCAAGGGGCAGCCCCTTAACAATTACAGGGCCCTGGGCAGCTGCCCTGCGTTAAAGACGACACTGATGCTGGCACGGTGCCCCCTATTGATGAGCGCTTTAGGCGGGCCCTACCATGCCTATAGGTAGCGCTGGCCCTGAATGTGAAGATACATGACACTATACATGCAGGTAAATGTAGGTCTATCACTACTAACATGTGATGGAGCATAGGTGCACATAAACAGTGTTTCATGGGGTGCATGCACAAAGCTACGTTTTCATGAATACAATGTTGTATTTACTAACGGGTTTTTTGTAATGTAGACCAACAGTCTAACTATTGAGGACATTGACTGCAAAAATATTCTTTTTAATTTGAGAGTTTGGTCCTACTTGAAATATATTTAAAATAATTGTGTCAGAACATGTATTGCATCAATTTTTGAGCTGCAGTGGTGAAGTTACACTTTAAATCTGATGAGAAGCAGACCATTTAACTGAAACCGAGTAAAGTATCACCACAGTGTGACTGTCTGCTTATGATTAACTGAAGCCTCCCTACAGAGTTAAAATGACTGAACTGGGACACACTGATATATTTATCACAAGTCAACCTATATCTTGGGACACCCATGTATATCTGCAAAAGATGGAGGAAATGCCGCATGAAAAATAGACTGAACATCTAACAGTCTGCAGAACTAAAACATGAACATGCTGAAGGCAACAGCTAAAAATATACATTTATAAATGAAGTGCTACAACCATACATTTCTGATGAATTTGAGCTGAAAAAAATGAAAAAACACAGTATTATTAAGCCATAAAACAGAAATTGTTAAGTATAAACCAAATAATAATATACAATCCTTATTTTTAAAGAAACATGACAAAGCAGTTAAAATCAATCAGTTCATTTCTAACACTAACCAGGAAACAGTGCACCTATGTAAAGATCAAAAAGATCTAGATTGTGTCTGAAGCAGGCGGCAAGATGTGTTTTAGTACCTCTGGGCTCACTCCCACCCCACTTCCATCTTAACTAAAGTCTGCCAAACTCATCCAATGAAATGTTGGCATCCCAGCACCCTACTGGATCTCTGATCAGGTCATCCTTTAGCTGAAACCAGCTCAGGCTTTTAGTCGCCTGCAGTATTTAGCAATTTTTTTCTGCAATTAAATCATTCCAATCCAGGCCACATAACTCACAAAATTTGTAATCTATTTGTTTAAATGATTTTATTTAAAATGTATAAAAATAAATAAATACATAGTCCAGCAAAATGTTCCAGATTTCACATATTTAAATAAGTACAAAACAAAGTCAAAATGAATTTACATATCTTCACAAACCCTCCCACACCCTGCTATTTTACTTTATTCCACCCTCTCCTCCATACCATATTTACATACAAAAACAAACCGCCCTTAATTTATTTTAAAAAACAACAATAACAAAAAAAGAATAACCTCTCTCCCTCAACCCTATCCCTATAATAACAACATTTTTCCTAACACTCTCCTCCATGCGGACCCTTTGCCAACATATCATTCCCCTGAAAAATAAAGAAAAGAAGCATTACAGTAATATAATCATATGATTTGCTTATGTCCAGTACTTCCAGTGTCTAAAACACCACATATTCTGTGCTTTTGCAAAACCAAAATTTTTAACATTGCAGAGTCCATAGAACTCCCCCTCCCACGTACCTCAAAAATCACACAGACAAACTCTCCCTTTTGCTAAGCTTCATGCACATGCTTATATATCTCAATACCAAAAATCTTTCAATACACACCACTCCTATCCCCCCATTCATCTTTCACCACTTTTTCTCCCTTAAGTTTCTCCATTTTAGATGACCAAAAAAAGGTAAAACATAACTTTACAATTTTTTTAAGCACCCTATCTGGTGCTGGCAAAATATAATATAGAAACAATAAAATTGGTAAAAGAACATATTTTATAACCAAAGCTTTGCCTTCCAAAGATAATGACCTCAGAGACCAAAATTGAATTTTTTTTTGCAATTTCCCACGCACTTCTTCCCAACTCTCCCTACCATACAAATCAGAATCAAACTTTACTCCAAGCACCCTTAGACCTCCTATACATTCTTTTGACCCACAAAACTCAATATCACTCCATCTACCAAACACTTTACATTCACTCTTGCCCCTATTCACTCTAAAACCACTTGCCATGCAAAACACATCTACAAACAATTTCACCTTTTTAAACCCGCTACACTCCTAAACAACACAGTAACATCATCCATATAGCCAATCACACTCAGACATTTACCATTTCCTCCAGGCACTTCCCCTCACCACTTTATCCTTTTTTAAAATACGCAACAGCGGCTCTATCACACAAACAAACAGCAACGGGGACAAAGGACACCCCTGCCTCACACCCGACTGAATCTGCCCCTCTCCCATTAACCATCCATTCGCAAGCACCCTACTACTAACCATTCCCCTATACATAACTTTAATCCATCCAATCATTCTCTCTGGCACACCTATCTTACTGAATACCTTAAACATAAACTCATGCACTACTTGATCGTATGCTTTTTCAAAATCAATCACTAACGGGCCTCTAATTTTTCAAATCTCTCCTATCCCCCTTTTTATACAGCAAAACAATAACACTCTCACACAATAACACTCTCACACATAGATTTTGATAGACTTTCACTCTCCAACACTTCTTTACACTCATCAAAAACACACCCACCTATTACCTCCTAAAAAGCACAATAAAAATCCACTGGTAATCCATCACTACCTGGTGACTTTCCTTTTTTTAACCACTTCCGGACCGCCGTACGTCGTTTGACGGCGGTACTTTGAAGTGGGATACCGTTGTTATGGTAGCAGATAGCTACCATAACCCCGGTATCATTTTTTTCAGGAGGCGATTCTGCGTAAGATAAAAGTGATCTCCGCGGCGGATTCGCCGCGAGATCACTTTTATCAGCGGCGGGAGAGGTGCCCCCCCCCTCCCGCCGCTTTCCGGTCATCTCCGCCGCTTACCGGACCCGCCGGCAGCGGCGGAGATGATCGCGTCCTCTCAGTCTGGTGTCCGTGTGCCGAGTGAGCGGCTGAAGCCGCTCACCCGGCTCCATAACAATGCTGGGCGGAAGCGACGTCACAAGTCGCTTCCGCCCAATGCTCTTAAAGGGGACATTTTTTTTTATTGCATTTTAGTCTAAAAATGAGATCTGAGGTCTTTTTGACCCCAGATCTCATATTTTGGAGGTCCTGGCATGCTTTTTTCTATTACAAGGAATGTTTACATTTCTTGTAATAGGAAAAAAAGTGGTCAAAATTTTTTTTTTTTTTTAAAAAGTTGTAAAAATAAAAATTAAAAAGTAAAATACATATTTAAAAAAAAAAAAAAAAAATTTAAAGCGCACCGTCCTTGCGAGCTCGCGTGCAGAAACGAACGCATACGTAAGTCCCGCCCACATATGAAAACGGTGTGCAAACCACACATGTGAGGTATCGCTGCGATCGTTAGAGCGAGAGCAATAATTCTAGCCCTAGACCTCCTCTGTAATGCAAAAATGCCAACCTGTAGAATTTTTTAAACGTCGCCAATGGAGATTTTTATGTTGCAAAGTTTGTCGCCATTCCGCGAGCGGACGCAATTTTGAAGCATGACATGTTGGGTATCATTTTACTCGGCGTAACATTATCTTTCACAATATGAAAAAAAATTGACCTAACTTTACTGTTGTCTTATTTTTTAACTCAAAAAACTGAATTTTTTCGAAAAAAAACCCGCTTTTAAGACCGCTGCGCAAATACGATGTGACATAAAGTTTTGCAATGGCCGCCATTTTATTCTCTAGGGTCTTAGAAAAAAAAATATATAATGTTTGGGGGTTCTAAGTAATTTTATAGCAAAAAAAACTGTTTTTAGCTGATAACCTCCAAACTCCAAAAAGAGGCTCGGTCTTAAAGTGGTTAATACTCTTTACATACCTCTCAACCTCCTCCATTGTTATATCCTCCCTTAATGCCTCTTTATCCTCCCTATTCAAACATTCCTCAATCTCACTTAAAACTTCTTTTTCAACATTAAAATCAGTCTTACCTGATGCATATAACCCAGAATAACATTTTCTCACCTCCTCACTAACACTCTTATTCCCACACACTTCCTTTCCACTCTCATCCAACATTTCATTACCTCCGTCCTCCATCCAAACACTTTTTAGAAAAATAAATTTGTACACTTCTCATCCTTCTCCTTAATTTCCATTTTAGCCTGTGACACAATCTTTCTCCCATTCGCCTCTAAACATTCATTAAATTTTTCTCTTGCCTCACCTATCTCCACTGACATATCCTCCCCAAACTCTTTCATCTGCTCCAAATAATCAAACCTTTTTGCCACATTTCATACATTAACATTTCATTCCTTTCTTTCTCACATCCCTTTCTTACAAAAAACTCCTTTGTCCTCATTTTTACCCATTCCCACCATTCCATCTTACTCCTAAAATCCTTCATTCTCCCTTACAATTTACTAATAAAACTAACATACTCTTCCCTTATTTTCACATCCTCCGACTAAGTAGGCTCCCTTCCTCCCAAAAATAATTTTAATTAATAAAATAAGGTATACAAATATAATTATAAGTTTATATAATAAAGTCTTTCATGCTTGTCAGCAGCTCCATAAATAAAAAAATATGAAAGACCACACCCCCAAACTAAAAAAAACAGCACACAACGGCCCCGGTCCTCATACAACTGAATGCTTTCCAGCTTCACCTCCACTGTTTACCTTCAATTCCTAAGGATTACATATCCCATGGTACCCTGCTGCCTGCAAGCATGATTCCTGTACTGACTCCACCTCCTGAAACTCCTCCTCTGAGTACCTCTTTAGTTCAGAAGGCAGGCTCTGTGAAAAGTGTGACACAGACGTGCCTAACAACAGGACATAGTGAATATGTATCACAGAATTCAAAGAAGTCAATGTGTGTGGCTCTTCACAAAGTACGTTTACAACTTCAAGATCATGCAGATGTAAAATATATATGCTTTAAGTCACCTTGTATATGAAAGACTCCCAAGATCAACCATATGGGAAACTTAATTTAAGTAGGAGCTCTTATTCTCTCAGATAGCTCTAACTATATAGAGAGAATTGACGCAGTTGTGGATTGAATCATTTAACAGAGGGAATGCACAGCAAATACTGTGACCTTCTTACAGGCAGTTCACACTGCCCTCTGAGAACTGCTGCTGGTGTCAATACAATGAATGACACCACCCGATCAGTTCACAGATCACAGTGCAAACTGTGAACTTGCACAGGAATCGGATTGCATAGATGAGAACACCCATGCTATCCGATTCCAGGGTGGGAAAAAAAAAGTCCCCATATCTTTTTTGTGAGAATCTAATGTGAGTTCAGCCATACAACTGTATGGCTGAACTCGCATTGCACAGACGATCACATGCAATCACATGCGATGTCTGTGTTTGCACATGTGTGAACCCAGGCTTATAGACAACAAAATTAGGACAAACACATGTTAAAAGTACAATCAATTCTGCACTTTGGTTCTAGGATCAAACCCCTTGAATCAGATGTGTTAACACTCACTTTGACTCTGAACTACATAGAAAGACAGATTAACACTATTTGTCACTTGAGTCATCAAATGTGACGATTTGGAGAACCATCAAGATGCAAAAATATTAACATTTCTGAAATCCCGAACACAATATTAAATAGCAAGCTTCCAACTGTGTCGAAACACTTTATAAATATAAATTGGCTAGAAGAGAAAATCCTAAAGCTGAGGCAGACATAGTGCACCTTGTGGAAAGATCATTCTGAAATATAAATGAACCTTAATGAGATACTCTATGCAGAGTTAATTTCCCTAAGATTAAGGAATATATTCTGGCTAAAGCCTGCTCGGTGAAGGGGACTTTGACATAAAAATCTCTCAAGAAGAACCCTTGTAAAATTCTGCTGAAACCAATTATCGATTTCTTGAAAGAGAACCAGATCCTACTATATATAGATGGAGCTCTGCATTATCACTGGTTGTTATGGTTAGTAATGAAAT
>BLSH010166692.1:62201-72374 GCA_018402905.1 Glandirana rugosa
GACAGCTCATCCTGTCCCCCCCCCCCATTGTGGCCCTACTTATGAGGTTTTGTCCCTTTCATTCAAAGGGGATGTTTATGGAATTTTTAATTTTGTTTTTATTACATGGGAAGTCCTGATTATCTTTAAAAAATGGCTTGAGCTTTAATAGCTGAGCTACAGTTTAATATATAAGATGTGTTGGATATATTATCAGTATTTCGATTTGGATTTAATTATTTAATTTATTTATTAAATTATATTATTTGAAATATTTATATATATATATATATATATATATATATATGCCTATAATAAAGGGCCACGGCCTATTCATACCAACGTTCTGTAGTGTATGTGTGTTTCTTTATATTAGCATTAAATAGTTATGTCTAGGATTCCATTAGCTTAGCCCCACCCCCTGATGTCATAATGACAGCATAAGCCTGCCATAAGCACACAATTCAAAAAAAAATCACATAACAGTCAGGCATCACAGCACGAGGCAACACAATATTAGTCATCCATGTCACCAAAATAATACTGATAAGGTAAGGGCAAACAGTGGGCATGAGTCCAAGCAAAAACTGTATTTTCTAAGCAGCAATAATGTAAACAAAGGAACCAAGTGGGTCAACCTAGTCCCATAGTTATAGTTTATCAGGTTGCTAGGCACTAGTGGAGGTGTATAAGCCCCCTCCAATGGCATGATCTGCTGCGTGCATGCCCACTGTGGGGATCTCTTCACCGGCTGGCCACCGGTGTCATGGCAATGCATGATGTCGGTAGAGGTGCCAGGTAAACAAAAACAAGGGACAACATGGAACAGTACAGTGGAGTGAAGCACCAGAGTAGGAAAAATGTGGAGAAAACTGTGAAAAATCCAAAAGGTGAGCAGGGTGATGAAAGAAGCTAACATACATACTGTAGATGCAGAGAAACAGAAAAGAAAGAGAAGGAAATAGAAACCAGGAAACAAAGAAAAGAGGAACAAAAGAAAGGTAAAAAAACAGGAAAAAAGAAAATAGACCCAAGAAATAAGAAAAAGACAACGAAAAAAAAAGGTGGACAAGAAATAAGGAAAACAGAAAAAAAGGGAAAAAAGGGAGAAAAACAACAGGAAAAAATTGGTATGAAGAGGATAAACAAATAAAAACAGAACAAAGAAAATAATCAAAAATATGCAAAAGAGTAAACTGAAGCAAAAATTTAAATTATAGCAAAAATAGAAGGAAACAGCAACAGAAAACCAGAGAAAAGAGGTGAAAATAAAACTTAAAAAATAAGAAAAGAACAAAGACAAAAAATGAAAAGGGGGGGGAAAGTTAAGAGAAAACAGGCAAGAAAAGAACAGAAAAAAGAAAAGGAAAAGGTAGGCAGGAGATTTAAAAAAAAAAGAAAGAAAAAAACAGAGAACTATAGAGAAATGGGAGGAAAGGGATAGGATGAGAAAGGAAAAAAGATGGGGGGGGGGGAGAGGGGAAAAATAAAGATGGGGGAAGGGGGAGGGAGGAAGGAAAGAGAGGAGAATCAAGAATGGGAGGGGGTAAGAAAGGGAAAGTAAGGTGATATGGAAAAGGGGGAGGGGGCAGGCAGAGGGAGGGAGAATAGGAAGGGGGGGGTGGGTGAGTCAAAGGGGAAAAGGTAGATGGGCACAACAAGGGGAAAAAGGAATAGAGAACAGGGGCGAGAAAGAGGGGAGACATATTTTGAAGAAGCAGCTATAGTAGGCAGAAAAACAAAACCAGTTAGAACATAACAACTGAGTTGAAAAATAAGAGAACTATATACAAGTTTCAATAATGAATCCCCAGCACCATCAGAATTCATCTTTTGTCAAGGAAGCGTAAAAAGTATAAGTTCGAATTTAGGCCTCCGTGCTGTATAATATTAAGTGTGTATATCCAATATGCCTTCCAGCGTAGGAGGAGATAATTACAGTCCCCACCCCTTGCAGGTTGATTGACATGTTCAATGACCATACCCCTTAACCTCCCTGGCGGTATTCCCGAGTGTGGCTCGGGGTGGAATTTCAGGACCATTAGCAGTAACGCCGAGCCACACTCGGGATCGCATCGTTGGATCCAAGGCAGTGTTACTTACCTTGTCCCCTGGATCCAGCGATGTCCCCGCCGTGTCTGCGGGCTGTGTCCTCCACCCGATGCCTCTGTGTGCCGGGCTCCGTCCCCTGAGCGTCGCATCGCATGGGGACAGAGACCGGCGGCAAATTCAAAAAGTGAAACACACAGCATGCATACAGTACACTGTAATCTTACAGATTACATTGCTGTATGAAATCATTTCACATCCCCTTTGTCGCTAGTGGTTTGCCCAGTGCCCTGCATGCACTTTTATATTATATATGCCATTCTTTCTGCCTGGAAACTTGAGAATGTGCATGGCAACCAAAAAGTGTCCCTTTACGTCAAAAGTGTTTTTCGATCAGCTAGAAAACACCGATAGTAAATAAGAATCACTTGCAGAATTGAGTGATACTGATTTTTGGGGAAATTTATCATCAGACACTAAAAGTGACGACAGCGACAATTCTGCAGCTGAGCAAATTTCAGTGTTTTTGGTTTGATTACATTATTGAATACATTTTATTACTATTACATAATTATTTTTGATAACTATTTTTAGTTACTTATTATATTATAATTCTTGTTTGGACAGATTTAAGTGAGTTATTCCTAAGAATTACAGGCCTACAATATAAAACGCCAAATTTCTATGCAAAATAATGGTACCGCTTTCAGCAACAAAAATCTGAAATAATCATACCGCCAGGGAGGTTAATTCATGTACTGTACTTCATGTTTCTGAGTGACAAAATGTACTGCTACAGGTTTACTTAGGTCAATGAGTTAACCTTTTGAGACTTTGGCCAAGGCTGTTTTGATGTCACTCCTATGTCTTTGGAACCGCCATTTGAAGGGGCTTATGCTCTTGCCTACATACACTAGTGAACCACTATGAGGATGTGTAAAACATTCCCTGCATATCAGGGAGATGCAAATATTGCAAACAACTGTTTTTGTGACATCCTGATGGCGGTCCTGGTATAGTTGGATCTGAGGTCAGCTTGTACAAGCAGATTCCGTAAAGATCTACCATGCGTATGAACCAGTAATGGTGGATGCTTAAGGCTAATGTGTCATCTGCCCTGAGGATGTTATGGTTATGTATGGCTGCATGTGTCATGCGTTCAGATTTCCAGTTGGACCTGTGTATAAACAGAGGCCTATTGACAGTCATAAAGATCTTTTCAGGGTCTTTTCATAGTCGCTTTCATCAAAGCCTGATTGAGTAATGTGATGGGATAACCCCGTTCCAAAATAGCCTAAAGCTGTTGCTTCCTCTAATTATCACTGGTGTCATCCTTGGTGTGCTGGTGACATACTTTTGCTTAGACCTTAATGGGCACGTTTGACAGAAAGGTTGAGTTAAAATTTCCATGGCCATAAGGCAAAGCTTTGGAGCATGTGTACAGCCCCATCTGGCTGTAATGATAGTATTTAGCTGGGTGGCCTGGTTGCAGTAAAACCGTGGCTGTTACTACCCTCTGGCCACAATAGTGAAAGGAGTCTCACAAATATATATATATATTCTAAATAGTATTTATTGCTTGACAACTGGTGGGAATCACTTATTGCCACATGTAATTAGCAATAAATGTCTGCACACCACTATTATCTACATTTTAGATCATTAAACAAGCAACAATGGGTTCTTTTTAACCGTTTGCCGACGGCTGATCGGCAATTGACGGCGACAGTGTGGCTCGATAGCGCGGATCGCCATCAAATGACGGCGGCCGCGAGATCGAGCCCAGTGAACGCGTGCGCGCAGCCAGAGGCGCGCCCGCGCGCTTACTGTGTCCGGGGAGGGCCAGGGAGCGGGTGCGGTGGATTCGATCTCCGCCGGCCACCCGCGATGCCCCCCCCCCCCGGAGTGAAAGAACGGAGGTCCGTGTAAGTAAACACGGACCTCCGTTCTGTGAGGGGGGGAGGGCTGTGATCACAGCCTTCCTCTACACGGAAGCTGTGATCGCTTCCCTTCCCCAGCTGGGCAGTCCCCCCACAGTTAGAACACGCCCAGGGAACACTGTTAACCCTTAGAGCGCCCCCTGCAGGTTAACCCCTTCACTGCCAATGGCATTTACACAGTAATCAGTGCATTTTTATAGCACTGATCGCTGTATAAATGCCAATGGTCCCAAAAAAGTGTCAAAATGTTCCGACATGTCCACTGAAATATCGCAGTACCGCTAAAAATCGCAGATCACCGCCATTACTAGTAAAAAAAAAATAAAAACCCCAGAAATGAATTCTCATTATCCGTAAACGCGACCACTTTTGCGCAAACCAATCAATAAACGCCGATTGTGATTTTTTTTTATCACAAATATGAGGAAGAATATAAATCAGCCAAAACCGATGAAAAAAAATGTTTTTTTATATTTTTTTTTGGATTTGTATTTTAGCAAAAAGTAAGATATTTGGGTTTTTTTGCAAAATTGTCGCTCTTCTTTTGTTTATAGCGGCGATCAGAAATGACGCAGCGGTGATCAAATACCACCAAAAGAAAGCTCTATTTCTGGGAAAAAAGGAAGCAAATTTCGTTTGGGTACAACATCGCACGACCGCACAATTTTCAGTTAAAGCGACGCAGTGCCGAATCTCAAAAAGGGCTCCGGTCCTAAAGCTGGAAATCCTTCCAGTCCTTAAGTGGTTAAGGTGCTTAAACACCTACACAGAGTATCAATCTGTTAGTACAATAGTTTTAAATATAAAGAGTAAGCACACCACATAACAAAAATGGAATAATGAGAAGGATAGCTAAGCCAAACCCTGGTGAAAAGAAAGAGCAGGAGGAAAACTCAACATTTTGGGGTTGTAAAAACCACCTTTCCCAAGAACCTCCAGCCTCATTATTTCATTTTGGGTGCTGAATTCCAGTATGTACTGTATTTCTGAACATCAGCTGCTATATGACTTAAGTGATGCTCACTGTACCTATATAGACTCACTGTACCTATATAGACTCACTTTTGTTGCCAGCGGTTAAGACATTAATGGCTGTGTGTTGAGTTATTTTGATGGGACAGCAAATTTACACTGTTATACAAGCTGTACACTCACTGATTTACATTAGCAAAGTGTCATTTCTTCAGTGTTGTCACATGAAAAGATAGAATAAAATAAAAATGTGAGGGGTGTACTCACTTTTGTGAGATACTGTATATGCCTAATACAACTTTATTAGCAAAGGATTTTTATTATGTGGTGTACTTATTCTTTATATTTATTGCCACCCCATCGTAGACGTGACAGCTATGCTATTTAGCTGAGCCAATCCCTAGCTGGTTCTTGACTTTTATATGATGGATTTTTCTAACCTTTCTAATTAGATCTTAATAAGGGGTAAAACATCATCTTGTCATATATTGTATAGCACACCAGTTTAAACTTGTGCACATAACCAAATGTTTCCAAACCAAGAAGAGAAATAATATTTCTGTGTTGACCCCGTACTGGTATTAACGGAGGATAGACAGTCCAAAGATCTGCATTCTGTAGATTCTCTGTCATACCAGTTCATTGGGCAAACTCAAAAACTGACAGATTGCCAGTATGTGCCCCCTTCCAGTGGACATTCTAACAATTACTGCATCATATTGTTTTTATATTTTTAATCAGAACAAACCACATACTTTAAACTGTACAGTATGTCAAACTCAAAACCTTTTTTAGTCTAACCACTTGCCGACCAGCCACCATCGTTTTATGGCGGCAGGTTGGCTCGGCTATGCAAACTGCCGTCATGGTACATTGGCCGCACATGCACAATTTGCTCCATGAGCGTGCCGGTGGGTCGAGCGGACTCAATGTCTGCCAGCGACCCGCGATCGCTTACTATAGAGGCAGAACGGGGATCTGCTGATGTAAATAGGGCGGATCCCCTTTCTGTCAGGGGACATGACACTGGTCTACTGTTCCTAGTGATCGGGAACAGTCAGATCTGTCATGTCCCTGCCAGGCCAGCCCCCACAAAGTTTGAACACACATTTTACCCCTTGATCGCCCTATAGAGTTTAACTCCTTCCCTGCCAGTGACACTAAGACAGTAATCAGTGGCTATTTTTAGCTCTGATCGCTGTATAAATGTCATTGGTCCCAAAAAAGTGTCAAAGGTGTCTGATCTGTCTGCCGCAATGTTGTAGTCCCGATAAAAGTCCCGCAGATCGCCACCACTACTAGTAAAAAAAAAATAATAAAAATGCCATAAATCTATTCCCTATTTTGTAGACGCTATAACTTTTGCGCAAACCAATCAATATACGCTTATTAGGATTTTTATGGCCTAAACTGATGAAGAAATGTGTTTTTTTACATTTTTTTTTATATTTATTATAGCAAAAAATAGATTTTTATTCAAAATTGTCACTCCTTAAAACTGCAGAGGTGATAAAATACACCAAAAGAAAGCTCTATTTGTGGGAAAAAAAGGATTCAAATTTTGTTTGGGTACCATGTTGCATAACTGCACAATTGTCAGTTAAAGTGACAAAGTGCCATATCGCAAAAAGTGCTACTGTTAGGAAGGGGGTAAATCCTTCCGGGGTTGAAGTGGTTAAGATACAGTGAGGAAAGAATAGAACCCCTGCCTGGTAATTTTACTGCTATCTGGGACTCTGTTAATGAGATTCCTGTCCTAGTGACATTAGTTTTACTAGAGACAAGTGATGGGAAATCTGCATCAAAGACACAGGCAGAATTAAACATGTAATGGGGGGAGGGGGTCTAGATCTCCCCTGCTAATAAATGCATTTTTATTTCCTTCTATGTTGCTTTTGGTAAGTTCCTATAACTTCCTGTCTGGCAAAACATTATCAGCGGGACAGGAAGTGAGGGCAAATTTCTTTAATGGAGTCCCAGATAAACTCAGCAGTAAAAACCTGACATGTTTTGGGCTGGACGCACACCCTAATAGTTACTTTAAAGCCAAATTCTGGTCATATTTAAAAGGAATAAATGATTGCAGCTCTGTAATCAATAAAGCATCATTAAATGTATTTTTAAATGCAAACAATATAAGTACCTGAATTAGGTATCAGCCTCTTGCGGTGTTCTGTACAGTCTGCATAGCAGAATTTAGAGAGGAGGACGAAGCTTCAGCACAAGAAGCCAAGAAGGTGTGCTGCAGTGAAAGGATAATGCTTATACAAGGAGAGAGCAGAGTAACACAGCGATGAGCTCATAATTCTTGATCTTGAATTTCTGATATTCATTCTTATTCAATCTATGTGACTGTTTTCTTATATTTATTCTTTTTAGTCAAGTATCTATGCATTACTGTATATTGTTTACACTTTAGCAGTCAGCAAGTGGCAAATGAGATCCTGCTAATCCAAAATTTCAAACCGCTGGTTTACTGCTGTGCTAAGTATCACAATTTCAGGAATCATATACTGTACAGATAGCTGAATATATTTTATACAAAATTTAAAAATTATATCAGTATCATCTAAAAATAATAAATAAATAAACTGACCAAAAACCATTATACTTTCCGTATAAAACTGGCATTTTTCCAAATAGAAAAAAAAGGATTTATGTTTGCATTTTACCTGAAGCATTCTGACGTACAAACTATATTCAACATATTTAATGGAAGTGAAGTAGCAAAAAAGAGCAATCTAAAAGCTGCATAGGTGGAACAGTACTGAATGAGAGAGTGACCTGTCTATTGGTCGTGTAAGCCTGCCCTGAATTTAAAAGTGTACTTGAAAAAAAACAATAAATGTTGCCTCATTTTTCACTAAGACAAACCTTTGATTAGAGGAATAAAACCAAGATAAACATCAAGAAGGATTTAACCAGTAGATTTTCTTATTGCAGGTACATCCTGTGGCCTTCCAATGAAGATAGAAAATGGTGACTTTGTGTTTTGTTCGGAGACTGTGTTAATTTATTTTTGTTACTCTGGTTATCACTTAGAAGGACATGAAGAATTAGTGTGCCAAGGAAATCAATGGAGTACCAAACCCCCATTTTGTTCAGGTACAGTTTATTACAGAGAATTTCAATGAGAACTCTGCTGCTTTAGGATAATTTAATTAACTTGTAGATATGGTGTATTGTGACAGGCACACATGTAATGCTGAAACACATTCTTCATTATACAAAAAAAGGGAAAATCTGCCATTTTATTGTATAGTGATTACAAAGCAACAATAATCACTTTTCATGTGCCAACTCAACCAAGCATCATTGTATTACCCCTGTTACTACTGTCTGATGGGGACCCCAAACAACCTTTTATATGTATGGCGTGGAAGTATACCTCTGCATGGTCTTAATTAGGAGTGATTGGTATGTGGATTTGGATGGCTTGGTAGTTTGCACTTCTGCACTGGAGTCCCTGGCTCGAATCCCACCAAGAACACTATCTGCATGGTGTTTGTATGTCAATGCATTTGTGTGTTTCTCCCCACATACAAAAGACATTCTGGTAGGATAATTGCCCCTAGCATGTGTGATAGGAACCTTATATTTGTCAGTTCATTGAATGCAGGGCCTGATGTCAGTATACTTATAGAAATAAAGAACCTAGCACAACTTAAAAAAATGAATGAATTAAACTGTATAGCATTTTTTTAAAGTGTTGTTTAAAATGATGTTGTATAGACTAACATCATCAATGTAAATGTGTATAAGCAGAGCTGAATGTATCCCCCAAGTTGTAGTGCAATAATATTGCCCCCTTCTCTCAAAGCATTGTGATAAATAGCTTACATAATAGCTGGCAACCCAGTAATGTCACATGACCCACTCAAAGTAAGCAGCGGTATGCCAAGGACTTTGGCTTCAGTATCTCCTCATATTATATTAGTTTCTATATGTGATCCACTCTTGTGGCACAGTCAGAAAACCTTTAAGTTAAATTGGTCATACGGCAATTCAAACAATTTTAATTTTCACCATTCAACAAGAAGGTTATCTGATTGCATTTAACTATATTGATAGTTCATGATCAATACACTTAGGCACCAGGGGGTTAATTTACTAAAGACAAAAAATCTATTCACTTTTTTTCCTAGAGCTGAACAAGGTGAAGCTCTTGTGACTTCCATCATCCAATCATGCAGAAGACGAGTTGCACTTTTCAAGGGAATTTGCCCCAGAACAGAAAATAAAATGCAGCATTTTTGCTTGCTCACAATTGGATGGTGCAAGTCAAAAGAGCTTTGGAGAAATTCCCTTTGCAAAGTGCATCTTCCCTTGCAAAGTGAGAAGTCTGTTCACCTTTAGTAAATTAACCCTACTATGATTCCTTAAATATTAAATGGATTAGTACACCTAAAACTGTACCAATGCCCATATGTCATCTGACAATGTTAAGCAATACATTTTTCTGAGGATAAAGACCCCAAATGACTAACAAAAACTTACCACTACCCTATTCTCTTTGTTCTTTAGATTCTGAAAGCAAAGGCAGATCAGTTCTCTTCTTAAAAAAACAACACTTTTATTTTGTTCATCCACAAAACTAAAACTAAATCTGGCTAAGATCTCTTTTTTGCACTGGGTTGGGTTGCAGCATTATAAAGAACATTCTCCTGAGACATTTGTACCTTCTCCTGAACTCCCTTAAATTATATACACCGCTCTTCTTTCACACTGTCCAAATGTATATTTGTAAATGTGTGTGTACTGCCAAAATACAATGTTACCCGTATAATGGTGTTTAAAGCTTTCAGTGGGCATTAGGCATTAGATCATTTTACACTACATGTCACCTTATCACACTTGTTGACTGTGGGTGGAAATTAATTCAAACAATCACCTTTTATTTGTTGTCACTGTGTGTTGAAGGACACTGAAAAATACTACACTTATTCTCCTCTTGTGTCAGTTCTGTGAGAACATTACCCATTAATATGAAGACAACTTTTAGAATGAAATTAGTTGGGGATGGATTTCTCAGACCGATCCCAACTTAGCTTTTCTAAATTCTGACTCTTGGACTGCACTCACACCTACAGAATGTTCTAGATAGAATATCTTTCTTAGGAAACGCATATTTAGGCTTTCTAACTCATCAGAAAGTATCTTGTTTCTTTTTTTTTTTTTTTTTTTTTTTTTTTTTTTTTTTTTTTTTTTTTTTTTTTTTTTTTTTTTTTTTTTT
>BLSH010166692.1:79519-97388 GCA_018402905.1 Glandirana rugosa
GACATCAGGAGTAGATTTGTAGTGTGTGTCGATCTGGTGGTTAAACTAGGGTCGATGAGGGGACATGACCTCAAACTAGAGGGGGGGGGGGGGTGAATCAGTCAACAATATGTGAATTCAAACATGCTTGGGATAAACATAGATTTATACTCACTCATTACTTTTCTATGTTTCTCTGTCAGAGTAGCTGGGATCAAATTGGTGGTCTAGCTGTGTGTGATGTTTAGATGAGGACTACAGCTTAAATTGTATCTGTGATCTTAAATTAAAATCATTTGATTAATGAGTAATTTAATTTCTTTGTGTTTTAGCCTAGTTGTTTTAAATAGAGTGATATGCAAGTTGTTAAACATACCCGTAGAATAATTTTGCATGACTGACGCACAATGACACAAATTTCTCATTCATTCTGAATATACCTAGCCGTGTTTCCAATTGCAGAGGGCTTTTCTACGAAACAGCAAGAATATATTTGGATGTTCTATGCATCCAGACTTTCAGCAGTGACTTGAGCAGTAACCTTCAAGCCTTCAAGACAGCCTGTCAAACAAATGTGCTGGGGAAAAAGGCAGTCAGGAAGTACAGTGATTACAAAAAATTGCTTCTCTTCACAAGGTCATTAAAAATTGCTAACCACAATATAAATGATAAAATGTAGACCTCTGGGGTGCTCTTAGTATCACTATGGGTTTGGAACCCAACTGTGAGAAGGTGCATTGGCCCAATGCCTATGCTTTTTTCTGCACTGCGCCTCATGGGCTAGGCCTTTTAGCAGAAACCTGGGGCCATTTTTGTTATCAGGCCACACAACCTAGCCAATGTGTCTAAAATACACACATGTGGTGCTCTGATCTTCCTCTAGTATAGATTTTACCAAAAGGAGGAATCATCTCTATTAGAGTTGAGCGAACACCTGGATGTTCGGGTTCGGCGGGTCCGGCCGAACTTCACGAAAAAGTTCGGGTTCGGTACCGAACTTGACCCGAACTTGACCCCGCACCCCGAACCCCATTGAAGTCAATGGGGACCCGAACTTTTCGGCACAAAAATGGCTGTAAAAAAGTCCTGGCAAGTGCTAGAGGGCTGCAAAAGGAAGTAAAATGGGGGTAAGAGTAGGACAAGTGCCCTACAAAAAAATGGGGATTGGGAAAATAACTTAAAATCAAAAAATAAAAATAAAAAATGGGAAGGGGGGTGGCTGTGGAGTAGGAGCCTAGAGGTTGACTAGGATGTGACCATGGCAGTGTAGGTGGAAGTGGAGAACTAGGAGATGATTATAGAACAATAATCTGTCCCTTACAGCACCAGCAGGAACCTGGCCCTATAGAAGTAGGCAATGATTTTAGAACAATTATCTGCCCCTTATAGCAACAGCAGAAATCTGACCTTATAGGAGTAGGCGGTGATTTTAGAACAATAATCTGTCTCTTACAGCAACAGCAGGAACCTCTCCCTTTAGAACTAGGAGATGATTATAGAACAATAATCTGTCCCTTACAGCAATAGCAGGAACCTGACCCTATAGGGATAGGCGATGATTTAGGAACAATAATCTGGCCCTTACAGCAACAGCAGGAACCTCACCCTATAGAAGTAGGCAATGATTTTAGAACAATAATCTGTCCCTTACAGCAACAGCAGGAACCTCTCCCTTTAGAACTAGGAGATGATTTTAGAACAATAATCTGTCCCTTACAGCACCAGCAGGAACCTCTCCCTTTAGAACTAGGAGATGATTATAGAACATTAATCCGTCCCTTACAGCAACAGCAGGAACCTGACCCTATAGGAGTAGGCAAAGATTTTAGAACAATAATCTGTCCTTTACAACAACAGCAGGAACCTGACCCTATAGGAGTATGCGATGATTTTAGAACAATAATCTGTCCCTTACAGCAACAGCAGTAACCTGACCCTATAGGAGTAGGCGATGATTTTAGAACAATAATCTGTCCCTTACAGCAACAGCATCCCTCTAAGCAGTAGACTCTACCTAGTCCAGTCAGATTGTTCTGTAATGCAGGATGAGATGTTATTTGATCTGCAATCTGTCCCTAAAAGCAGTAGTAGTAGTAATCTCTCTCTAGTCCACAATCAGATTGTTCTGTAATGCAGGATGAGATGTTATTATATCTGCAATCTGTCCCTCACAGCGCTGGCAGCATCCTCTCCCTATACTAGAAGGCATGGCTGTGATGGCTTCTAAGGGCATACCAGTGAAACGCTTGTTCATTGTCTGCCCTGCAGCTATTCAACAGGCGGGATCAAATACCCGAACCCAGAACATTTGTTTCAAATGTCCGGGTTCGGGTCCGGGTCACGGACACCCCAAAGTTCGGTACGGACCCGAACTTTACAGTTCGGGTTTGCTCAACTCTAATCCCTATATACTGAACATGCAAAAGAAACGTAAATAAAAGGGATTTTATACAGTATCTCCCAAAAGTGAGTACACCCCTCACATTTTTGTAAATATTTTAATATATCTTTTCAGATGACAACACTGAAGAAATAACACTTTGCTATTAATATCTAAACCTCTGGCAACAAAATCTGAGTACACCCCTAAATGAAAATGTCCAAATTGGGCCCAATTAGCCATTTTCCTTGTGTCATGTGACTCCTTGGTGTTACAAGGTCTCATGTGTGAATGGGGAGCAGGTGTGTTAAATTTGGTGCGATTGCTCTCACTCTCTCATACTGGTCACTGTAAGTTCAACAGGGCACCTCATGGCAAATAACTCTCTGAGGATCTGAAAAAAAGAATTGTTGCTCTACATAAAGATGGCCTAGGCTATAAGAAGATTGCCAAGACCCTGAAAGTGAGCTGCAGTACGGTGGCCAAGAACATACAGCAGTTTAACAGGACAGGTTTGACTCAAAACATGCCTCACCATTGTCGACCAAAGAAGTTGAGTGCACATGCTCACTGTCATATCCAGAGGTTGTCTTTGGGAAATAGATGTATGAGTGCTGCCAGCATTGCTGCAGAGTTTGAAGGGGGTGTGGGGGTCAGCCTGTCCATGCTCAGACCATACGCCACACACTGCATCAAATTGGTCTGCATGGCTGTCATTCCTCTTCTAAAGATGATGCACAAGAAAGCCTGCAAACAGTTTGCTGAAGACAAGCAGACTAAAGACATGTATTACTCGAACCATGTCCTGTGGTCTGATGAGACCAAGATAAATTTATTTGGTTCAGATGGTGTCAAGTGTGTGTGGCCTACAGTCAAGCATGTTGGTGGGAGTGTCATGGTCTGGGGCTGCATGAGTGCTGCCAGCACTGGGGAGCTACAGTTCATTGAGGGAACTATGAATGCCAACATGTACTGTGACATACTGAAGCAGAGCATGATCCCCTCCCTTCGGAGACTGGGCCACAGGGTAGTATTCCAACATGATAACGACATCAAACACACCTCCAAGATGACCACTGCCTTGCTAAAGAAGCTGAGGGTAAAGGTGATGGACTGGCCAAGCATGTCTCTTGACCTAAACTCTATTGAGCATCTGTGGAGCATCTTCAAACGGAAGGTGGAGGAGCACAAGGTCTCTAACATCCTCCAGCTCTGTGATGTCATCATGGAGGAGTGGAAGAGGACACCAGGGGCAACCTGTGAATCTGTGGTGAACTCCATGCCCAAGAGGGTTAAGGCAGTGCTGGAAAATAATGGTGGCCACACAAAATATTGACACTTTGGGCCCAATTTGGACATTTTCATTTAGTGGAGTACTCACTTTTGTTGCCAGCGGTTTAGACATTAATGGCTGTATGTTGTATTTTGAGGGGACAGCAAATTTACACTGTTATACAAGCTGTACACTCACTAATTTACATTGTAGCAAAGTGTAATTTCTTCAGTGTTGTCACATGAAAAGATATATTAAAATATTTACAAAAATGTGAGGGGTTTACTCACTTTTGTAAGATACTGTATATGCTTCCAATAGCAATCTCCACTTAATTTAAAGGGTATTATCCAAATTTGTATTCATTCCAGCGTTAAAAGCAATACAATGTATACAAATAAGTATTAAAAGCACATCATCAGTACACATTCGAGGTCATGAACACACAACCAATCCCTGAGTATTCTAGGTGGGATGTTAAGAAGGTCGCTTAACATCTTCGTAACATCTCACCTGGAATACTCCGGGATTGGTTGAACTCAAATGTGTACTAGTGACAGGTTTTTAATAATTATTTGTGTATGTTATAGTGCTTTTAACTTTGGAAAAATACAAATTTGGATAATACCTTTTAAATTGAGTGGAGCTTGCTATTGGAGGCATATACAAAGTCCCTTTTGTTTTTGTTTCTTTTGCCTAGCAAATGCACCTGCACTGGCACGTTTCCATACTTTTCTGCTCTCCCCGTGTGTATCATTGCACTTGTCATTGTTTTCCTTTTTCACTCAGGATAGTACTCCGTGGTCAGCTTTGGCTGATCACGAGGAGAGGGGTCTGCTAGGCCTTTTGGCTAGGTAGACCTCAGTATGCCTTACCCTTGTCAGGAGCCATGTGCCTCAGGGGAACAGGGATGGGTCCTACTTCTTTGGGAGGTGGACCAAAGATATATCCTATCTGCACTTTTTTGTGTGTTCACATGCACTTTTTTTGTTCACCTATGGGAGCAGATTTACTAAAGGCAAATAGACTGTGCACTTTGCAAGTACAGTTGCCCCAGAGCTTAACAAATGAGGTAAAGATTCACTTTGTAAGGAATACCCAATCAAATCCAAGGTAAATTTAAGAAACATCGTTTTTGCTTGCACATGATTGGATGATTGAAGTCAGCAGAAATTCCCCTCATTTACTAAGCTCAGGAGCAACTGCACTTGTAGACTGCAACTGTACTTCCAAAGCGCACAGTCTATTTGCCTTTAGTAAATCAACCCCACCATGTTTAGTTGTTGTGCACCCACCACCACGCAGGACCGTCTTAACACACGGATAAACCTGGGCACTGCCCAGGGGCCCCGGGTGCATGGGTGGCCCCTGCAGTTCCCCCTCCCACAGTCTCAGGCACTTCTCTGGCACCTTGCAGGATGAAGGAAGTACTCCCCAAAGTGGATCATTTATTGCTGCCGCTGCATGGATGGGTGGGATATGAACTGCTCTGATCTCATGGGATGAATGAGGGGAGAAGGGCACCAGGGATGAGAGCAGTATACATCCCATTCTCACAAGCAGCAGCAGTGGTAAGATCATGGCCGGATCTAGGGGGCTGCTGGGGTGGGTTGGGCCGCCCAAGATTTCAGTTCACAAGTTCACACCCCAAAAGCCCTCCACCTCTACAGTCTCCCATCCCTGCACGGTACACAGCTTAAACACAGCACTAAGAGCTCCTCCCCATTTGATTCCCTTACACGCAGCTACAATGTGCACAGTGTAGAGCAAGCTACTGCAAGAGATCTGCTGTTCTAATCACGGAATTTCACAGGTCAGACCTGCAACACAGTAGTCAGCTCTACACTGTGCAGATCATGTGTAAGGGAATCGGGTTTCGGCTCCAGAGTCTGCTGTGTGGAGAGCAGGAGATCTTAGTTCCTGTGTCAGTAGTGACACCTCTCCTCTCTCCTGCCAGCAGTGATCTCTCTACTGCGCCCTCCTGCCTGCCTTGTACTGCACCCTTCTGCCTGTCCTGAACTGTGTCCTCCTGCCACCTGTACTGTGTGCTCCTGTCTACCCTGCACTGTGCCCTCCTGCCCATCCTGCACTGTGCCCTCCTGCCTGCCCTTTACTGTGCCTTCCTGCTTGCTCAATACTGTGTACAGATACAGATATACAAGCCACTAATAGGCTGGGAAAGGCATTTATGACAGAGGGCAGTGTGTACAGGGATGGGCATAGTGTAAAAAAGGAGTGAGAGCAGTTTGTATAGGGTAAAAAAGGGTCAGTGTATACAGGAGTGCAGTGTGTAGAGAGGGTGGGACAGTATGTACAGGGGGGTGAATTTAATTTTGGATAATTCCCTACTTGTGTTTATTTGTTGTCTCTAATCAGACTAAAAGTCATGCACAATACGTAGCATAATTTAGCCATACCAACTATTTGCATTTAGCATACTTCTTCTGGGGACATAAAACAGCTTTATATGTTTATGTGCGTCCATTGTTTTCACTGGCCACTCACTGCACATTGACTAAACAAATTGTCAACATGCACCATTGCAAAAAATATTTTTTCCAGCTACATAGTCCCACGTGAAATAATGTGCTTGTTAGAAGGCATTTGTGTATATGGACATAAACAGGAACCTAAGAGTGCCCTATGGTAAATGTGGCCCTGATCAGGTGTTGTGAAGGCTCTGGAAGCGATCCATGCTGCTTTACAGTTTTCTATAGCAGTGGGAATGTTAATAAAAGTTTGGCTGTATTGATTTTTCTATGACTTTTTATGGCCTGGCCGACATCACTGACAGTTCCTTTCAATTTCAATTATATGATGAGTTCTCCAGTCAGCTCCTTACTGGTAGTTCTGTACCAAATAAAAACAGGAGAAGGTGCCAGGTGCAATGTGTGACTTTATATCAGGGATTTCAGTTCTTTTTCATCTTGTAAATGTGAGAATCCATTCTTTGTAAAAATGCCCTTACTGCTATCTAAACAGAGACCTCAGCTATGACTGCTGTATCTTGTATCATAATAAGACGTCCAATACCTGCCTTATTTCTACATTTAGACCCTTTCACACCAGAATGTTTTTCAGGCGCTTTTAGGTTAAAATAGTGACTGAAAAGTGCCTGAAAAGTGCTTTCACACTGGGGCGGTGCGCTTGCGGGACGGTAAAAAAAGTCCTGCAACCTGCATCTTTGCAGTGGTGTGGGAGCGGTGTATTCACGGCTCCTATACCGCCCCTGCCCATTGAAAACAATGGGGCAGCGCTCCCGAAGCGAAGAACACCGATTCGGAAGCGCCGCTAACCGGCACTTTTAACCCGTTTAACCCCTTGTGGTAGGGGTGAAAAGCGCACCGCTGCCGCCCGAATAGCTAACACTCGGGTGGCTCTGGTGTGAAAGGGGCCTTAGTGTACATAATGTGATCAGAATTCTCTTTTTCTGTATTCTAGCCTTTCTTTTCAATAAGGGTGTCACACAATATTAGTGTTGCCAACCTCCCACAGCATTTTTTACTGAGAAAACATTGAAAATTTACTGGTGGAGCACACATTTTACTGACAAACTGAGAAATTACAGAACTCAGTGGTGGCTGGTGCTCCATTTTTTTGGAGGGACGGCAAACAAACACCACCCCCCACCCCCACACTGGCTGCTTCCCTTCCTTCTCGGACATCGTGAAGTCCATGCACAGCAGATGAATGAATCAGTAGGAGAGCAGCCAGGTGGACAGAGCCAGGATGTGGCATGCTCCCACGATAGACAACGTCATCTTTCTTTTCCCAGCTCAGGGTTCAGAGCACTATTGGCTCATTGGCTGCCGCCAGCTCCCCATGCCTCCTTCTCTGCTCCTCCTCTCCACTGCTTATCCACTCCAACCACTGCCACACACATCACACAAGTGAGTGGACTCTGCACCCCAAGCCCACCCTTTTTGAAGCCAATTAGAGACTCAGGGTCTAATCATGTGCTTCTTAAAAAAAAAACCCCATTGAATTCGATGCGTCTGGCGCCCTGCATGGAAAGTAGGGGCCGGACGCATGGATTAGGGAGCAGCGCCCCTGTGACCCTAATAAGCAGGCTGCCACTGACAGAATTCCTATTAAAAACAAAGACAATCAATATTTAAACAGTATAAACACAATATGGAAACGCTGACAATACCCATAACAAGTAATGTGCTTGGTTCGCACTTTAAAAGTTAACACAGCATGACAAATTATCAGCCCCTAATTTGTACAGACAGTTGTTAAGTTATCACAGATTTTTACAAACTGTCTGTAAATGTGCTGACAGTTGGCAACACTGATAGTCACTTTCACAGATATCATTAATATAATAAATCAGTGTTAGGCCTCATGCCCGCTGTTCATTATAAAAATGCCAGTAGCATTAGCTGCAGAAAGTTGTAGCTGCAGAATGAGTTTTGCAGCATTTTTTCAGTAGCGTTTTGTAGCTTTTTTTTTTCAGCAAAACTATACTCCCACAAAAGCTTATTGCTTCAAAACGCTGATGAATGTCAAATAGCTCGTTTTTCAGCTTTTATCAGAATTAGAGCATTTTTTACAGCCAAAAAACTCCTCTTAAAACCCGTTAGTTCTGTGTTTTCTTTTCCAGCCAGAAAACGCCCCTGCCAAAAAAAACACTGATAACAGCCTATATGTGCATGGACACTTAGAATAACATGCTGGGGAGTTTACTGGCTGCAGAAAAAAACTGAAGCCAAAAACAGCAGCTGTAAAATTTTCCATGTGCATGAGGTCTTAGGAGCACAACACAAAGTGCAAATTTCTACACTCAAGGATTACAGGCAGGATCTTTTTACACTGATCCAACTATAGTACATTGAATTTGGATGGGCTGCTAGAGGTCACAAAACTTTTCACATTTTTCTCTCCCAGCAGGTTTTAGAATTTAAAATGAAAAGCAGAAAGTTCTGGCGCACAGAAGGTGTATGTCCCAATCAAAGGAAGTCTATAAGTAATTGTTTAAAAAAGAAGGGGGGATAAAAGGATCTCATTCCATAAGTTCATGAAATAAGATTCTCAATTGGAATGTCATTTAAAACGGAGTTCCACCAACATGTTTCACTCCTCACCATGCAGCACTAATGTACATCCTTAAAATGAACTGGCGATTTATTAATTTTTTTATGTTCACTTACCTGATTTATGCCCATTTCGAATTTCACTTCCTCACTTTAGGGGCCGCGGCGCCATACGTCGTTTCTGGTTTTGCATTGGCTCCTGGGAGATCTTGGTCAGCTTGGCATGGCACCGCTCCCATTTTGCATTGGCATCTATGGAAAATCTTGGTCAGCTTGGCATGGCACTTGTCCCGTTTTGCATTGGCGTCTATGGAAAATCTTGGTCAACTTGGTATGGATGTGCCATGCCAAGCTGACCAACACTGCACTGCACTGCACATGCGCGAGATCGGCAGGTGCATGCTGGGTAGCCAGCATGCACAGAATTCAGGAAGAAGGACACTGTGGCTTCAGATGCCCACACTGGAGATGGCCGCGCCGTGCAGGAACTTCACAAAGTAAGAAAACGATGCTGCACAAATAGAAAACTGGGCATAGTTTACAGCATACTTTTGTTCCATTGCACGAGGCATGAGTATTCTGGGGGTATTTTTAACTTACCACTTGCTGACTGCCTCACATAGAAAGATGGCGGCAGTGTGGCTCTGCTGCGCATAGCGCGATTCGCGCAGCCGCAGTTGCAGGCGGTGCATGAGTGTGGCCAAGGGTCAGGCAAACTCGATGTCTGCCTGCGACCCGAAGAACGGGGAACCGCCGATGTAAACACATCGGTTCCCTGTTCTGACAGGGGACATGACAGTGATCAACTGATCCCTGTAATCGGGATCAGTTAGATCTGTCATGCCCCTGCCAGCCCAGCCTCCACACAATTAGAACACAGTGAGGGAACACACATAACTCCTTGATTGCCCCCTTAGTGTTAACCTCTTTCCTGCAAGTGACATTTATACAGTAATCAGTGGCTATTTTTAGGTCTGATCACTCTATAAATGTCAATGGTCCCAAAAAAGTGTCAAAAATGTCCGACCTGTCTGCCGCAATATCACAGTCCCGATAAAAATCGCAGATCACCGTCATTACCAGTAAAAAAAAAAATTATAAAAACGCCATAAATCAATTCTCATAGTGTGTAGACTCAATAACTTTTGCGCAAACCAATCAATAAACACTTTTTACAATTTTGTTTATCAAAAATATGTAGAATACATTTTGGCCTAAACTGATGAATACATTTGTTTTTTTATAAAAAAAAAATTTATATGCATTATAGCAAAAAGTAAAAAATATTGTTTTTTTAAAAAAAATTGTCACCTTTTTTTTTGTTTATAGTGCAAAAATGAAAAACCTCAGAGGTGATCAAATACCACCAAAAGAAAGCTCTATTTGTGGGGGAAAAAAATGACACAAATTTTGTTTGGGCACGACGTCGCACAACCGTGCAATTGTCAGTTAAAGTGATGCAGTGCCGAATTGCAAAAAGGGATCTGGTTATTAAGGGGGTAAATCCTTCCGGGGCTGAAGTGATTAAAAAGCAGTGGCAGCCATCCTAAGAGTGTGCCCAGCTCTGAAATGGCATAAAGAAAGGAAGGGGGGAGGTGCCAACTGAGTGTAGTATTAGACTACGAGTTTTAATAAGGCATGATTACAAACACTTACAAGATGTTTAGATAAAAGGTGCTCATGTTGAGGTACTCAGCCCGAGATCCACACCGTCCTGCAGGCTCCGCCGGCTGGATCCAGATCACTGCCAGTGGATGGAAGGAGACATGGATGTTCTCTAAGCAGTAGGAAGTATCACGCTGACCAGAGTGGACCGCACGGGCGGAAGTGACGTCACCGGAAGGATCGGGAGTCGGGGCTGTACAATCACAGGCTACGTGCTCAGAGCTCACAGCTTCTTCTACTGGCCTCCATTGCATAGCCTTTGATTACCTGGGGCTTTATATTTCCCCAGTCTTTTTGGGAGTGCCCATCTCCTAGTTATGTGCGACAGAAATGAGAGACACCTGCTGTAGGTAAAAACACACAGCTGGCACTTCCTTGCTCATACTATCATAATATCATATTTTGCTTAACATCTGGTAAGTTACCGGGTGGCGGATCATCGTACACTTGTTTGCACAAACTTGCCAACTGTATCACTTACATATACAGCAGCAAGGCAGCTCTACTGCGCTGCATCATGTACCAAGTATGTGATCCAGCACTTCTGGGTTGGTGGCCTGCTCCTGCTGTGTATAATCGATGTCCACTGGCACCCGGTGATCATAGTTACACAGGCAGAAAAGCAGTCTGCCTATGTAAACAAGGCAGATTGCCGTTCTGTCAGTAAGGAAGGCATGAATCCTGTGTTCCTGCAGAGCAGGGACACAGATCTTTGCCTTCCCCCTAGTACAAGCACCTCCTACAGTTTAGTAAAACACTGGCTAGGCACACATTTAACCCTTTGATCGCCCCTGATGTTAACCCCTTTCCAGCCAGTGTCATTGGTACAGTGACCGTGCATATTTTTAGCACTGATCACTGTATTATAGTCACTGGTCCCCAAAAAGTGTCAGTTAGTGTCAGTGTCCGATTTGTCCACTGCAATATC
This sequence comes from Glandirana rugosa, assembly GCA_018402905.1. Classification (NCBI taxonomy): domain Eukaryota; kingdom Metazoa; phylum Chordata; class Amphibia; order Anura; family Ranidae; genus Glandirana; species Glandirana rugosa. The sequence continues at coordinate 90,781 of BLSH010166692.1, forward strand.
GCAGTCCTGGTATAAGTCGCTGATTTCTGCTATTACTAGTAAAAAAATAAAAATAGAAAAAGTAAAAAAATATCCCATAGTTTGTAGACGCTATACCTTATGCGCAAATCAATCAATGTACGCTTGTTGGATTTTTTTTGCCAGAAATATGTAGCAGAATACATATTGGACTAAATTGATGAGGAAATTAGATTTTTTTTTATTTTTTTTATTGGATGTGATTTATAGCAGAAAGTAATTATCAGAAAGTAATTATCAGTCTTTTTTTCTTTATAGCGTAAATACCACAAAAAAAAAATCTATTTGTGGGGAAAAAAAGGACATAAATTTTATTTGTGTACAGCATCACACAATTGTCAGTTAAAGTAACGCAGTGCCATATCGCAAAAAATGGCCTGGTCATGAAGAGGGGTAAATCTTACAGGGGAGGTTAATATTAAAACGTCACATTTATTGTTGTATCCAGCTTTAATCGTGAAAAAAATACAATTACATATTAATGTTTAATACTTGCAGTCACTTACAGCCAGTGGGTGAAGCTCAAAGGAAGGGCTGGAGCACTCTGATTCCTTTTACTGCAATTGTGGGGCTAAAAAATAGATTTGAATAGCAGAAACAAATCCCTCCTCTTCTCATAATAGATCCAGGAACATCTTAATTAGTCAGGTAACAACGTCTGCCAAAGAGCAGGTATTGCTTGTGTTGTAATAAATGCAGCATGCTTTGCAAGCTCACTGCACTCTATAATAAAAATGCATATTGGTAAAATAAAGATTTTACACGAACAGTAGGAGGTTCCTGAATGTTGTAGCGCAGTGTTTCTCAACCTATTTTCAGTCAAGGCACCCTTTAAAATTATGAACAATGTCAAGGCACCCCACTTTAAAATGTAAAAAAACAATATTCTAATAGTTTTACATAACACAGCAACATCCACACGTGGTACACTTAATGTTAAAGGTGATTTATTCTTCCAAAGCAAATACACTTTTGCACACTGGTACTGACTAGTATTCCAATGTTTCTCTTCTCTCCCTCAGTCAGCTAATGTGACCCCAGTGTTGATGGAGAGAGGCAGAGGAGGGTCAAACAAGGATGCTGCGGAGGTGACAGACATCCTCCTTATTAACTGATGACATCATTGGTTGTTAGCAGAACTCAAATTTTCCACTAGCCTACTTGCATTTTGTGAGTGGAAAATGAGGGCTAGCAAGTGTGGGCTGCCTCGGAGCAGGGGGGTGAGCACCATCGGCAGGCGAGGTTGAATGAGAGACATTCTCCCAGCGTTTTCCCCCGGAGAAGAGAGAGGAGAGAAGGCGGCCGGATCATAAGAGAGTGGGGAACATCGCTGTAACAGCTTTCATTTGAATTGCAGAGTTTTCCCTGCTCTCTCTGTGACACACAGCCATGCCTCCTGGCACGGTTACTTTGATGGATAGATTACCCATCCAATGCCAGGATGTGTGGCCTGTATCAAAGTACCAGGGCCAGGAGGCAGGACTGTATGTGACGGCGAGTGCAGGGAAAACTCGGCAATTAAAATGAAAGCTGTTACAGCGATGTTCGCCGCTCTGTGATGATCCGCCCAGAAATCCTTTTCTTCTCTCTTCCCCAGCACAGGTAGGCTGCATTGATGGACACAGTTAGGCTGCATTGATGGACATAGGTAGGCTGCATTGTTGGACACAGGTAGGCTGCATTGTTGGACACAGGTAGGCTGCATTGTTGAGCACAGGTAAGCTGCATTGTTGGGCACAGGTGAAGCGGCATTGATGGACACAGGTAGGGTGCATTGTTGGGCACAGGTAGGCTGCATTGTTGGGCACAGGTGAAGTGGCATTGATGGACACAGGTAGGCTGCTTTGTTGGGCACAGCTTAAGCTGCTTTGTTGGGCAAAGGTAGGTTGCATTGTTGGGTGCAGGTGAAGTGGCATTAATGGACACAGTTAGGCTGCATTGTTGGGCACAGGTGAAGCAGCATTGATGAACTCAGGTAGGCTGCATTGCTGGGCACAGGTGAAGTGACATTGATGGACACAGGTAGGCTGCATTGTTGGGCACAGGTGAGGCTGCATTGGTGAGCACAGGTGAAGTGGCATTGATGGACACAGGTAGGCTGCATTGTTGGGCACAGGTGAGGCTGCATTGGTGAGCACAGGTGAGGCTGCACTGATGAGCACAGGTGAGGCTGCACTGATGGGCACTGATAAAGTTGTTGTTAATATTTATTTTTGTAACTTAATTCTGCATAAAACATTTAAGTGTCATTACATGAGATAATTTGTGATGGCGTGTTTAGGGGCGGAATTAGAGGCGGGGCAGGGTAGGTGTTGGGTGGGGCAACTGGTGGCGAGTAACCCTTAAGGCCTGTCTAGTAGCTCAGGACTTGAAATTTTGAACCCTGTTGTTAGGATGCCAGTGTCTGGTCGTAATGATGCATAATGAAAACCCATGGCTTTGTGTAACTAAAGGTCAGGCTTGATCCACCTGCTGGCTTGTATAACATTTTTGATCAACTTTTAGGCATTTTGCCAAGGTACCCCTGAAGAAACCTCAAGGCACCCTAGTTGAAAAAGGCTGCTGTAGAGAACTACACCCCATAATGATGTGGCAATGTTCTTTGGAGCATTCGTATGTGAGTCCATGGTGACCTGATGACACAATCCTAGAGGTTGATCCCCTGGGCTCACAAGAAGTGGGTTGGATGAAATTGAGCATCATTCAAACTGCAAGATGACTGACATGCTTTTTGTTTTAAAAGCTGATGGGGAATGATTAAGCTGGAGTTGGCCTTCAAAGAACGTTGCTTGACAATATATTTATATTGAGTTATGTGAAAGATTGTGACAGATAACCACAATGAATCAAAAGTGGGCAAATTAATATTTTAGCCATAAGGAATATCTTTTCTTTCCCTGAACAAAAAAAAAAAAAAGAGATCAATTAAACATTTAGAAGCTCAGCACACTTAATTTAATTTTATTTTGGAAATTTAAATAGTGTTGTCTGTAGGAAATGCTGTAATGCAGTGAATAATTTATCACCTAATTTTGGATACATGGATATTAGATGTATAATGGATGTACTGTGACATAGTCACTGAATGCCTCAGTGGCTTCTAATATAATTATATTTAATATCACTGTTATGAATATTACATTTTACAACAGGAATATCATGACCATCCAGAAACACAAGTCAGCACACCAAAAACGTTTGAAGAATCACAGAACTCTAACCATGTTGTTCTCGTTATATTTAATGCAGGAACAAAATGAATATGATGCATAGTTTTCAAAGTAGTGCCTAGTCTGGTAAATTAATTGAATATATAAATTTTTGGTGGCCTAACCATATTCAGACAACATATCCCACAACATGTGTTTAAAGACCCCACCACCCATACACTGATTTAACAAGCACCAGTTTATAAACAAGCATCTGGAAGCATTTATCCATCTATTCTGGTTTTCCACTCATACATTGTTAGCTTGGTGCAGGTGGAATGTCTCCCTTCTAACAGTCCATAGTTCCAGCCAAAGTTTCCATTTGGCCGGTAGAATGACAGAGTAGAAACAAATTAAAAATAATTTTCCATCAACAGCTGGTAATCTAGTGGTCAGCCAGTCAATCTTTACACATAGTTTACAACTGTCCCCCATTTGGAGAAACTGTCCCTGCTTATTCTACATAGACAAAATTGTATTATTTAAAGGGTTAGTTAACATTTAAAGATACCTATGCAGATAAGGGGCATCTGTAGATAAAAACAAACTGTACAGCTTTGGCCAAAGTTGAATGCTCTAGCTATAGGCATTTTTGCGTACCTCCTGAAGCACGGCTGGAAAACTCTCAGAACATTAACAAAGGACATTGCTTAAGAGAGGCATAGCTATTACTGTTCACCTCCAACCTCACAGGAGTGAGCTCTCAAACTCTGAGCTCAGAGTTACTGCATCAGGGGAAAGAAAACAAATGTGAGGGGGTTTAAATCAGAGGTAGAGCCCTGTAATGGTGAAGGTGCACAGTAACAGCTGGGCCTCTCTTAGCAACATCCTGGGAGTTTTCCAGTCAGGCTTCATGAGGTACGTAAATGGCCTACACCTAGAGCAAGGGTATTATTCAACTTTGGTCAAGACTGCAGTTTGTTTCTATCCACATATGTTCCTCATCTGCATACAAAGTTGGTTGGTTAAAAGTGAACCAACACTTTAACAACCAAAAGTGTAACCTTGTAACTGGGGGCAGGGTAGGGGGAGTTCTGAAAGTGTCCTTCTTTCTCATCTCAGAAGATGGAATGTATGTATTTATGGTGTAAGATTAAAGGATAAGTTCACCTTCTGTAACATGTTACACCAGTATTCAGGGTGTAACATGTAACATGCTACTGTTTCAGCAGCCCCTGCACCCCCCGATCCCCAGTTGTGACGACAAGCCAGGGATCTTCTCCCCACACCCACTGTCACAGTGTCACTGTCAAAGTGCTCCTGTGTGGGGCTCCACCCACCCGGTTGCGTTAGGGTCCTTTCACATGAGCGGTCCTCCCAGCGCTCCGCTGATCCCCGCTAAGCAGGCAGATGACAGGTCTGTCTCTGCTCACTGTGCTGTCCTGTCAAAGCCCTGCTCTCATCTATGGGGAGATAGGATGAAAACAGACCGCCTGTCCGTTTTCAGCTGATTCCATCCAATCTGCCAGATGGAAAATAGGGTCTCCATCCATCTGGATTCACGGACAGGATCGGATAGCAACAGGTGTAAGTGGACATGTCACCGCTGACATCCGCCACTCCATAGGAGTGAATGGAGGGTCTGATCAGGTCCACCTGAAAAAATGGCAGGCTGACCTGATCGGAAACCTGATCGGAAAGCCCGTGTGAAAGGGCCCTAATTCATTCACACAGTTCTTTAACCACTTTAACCACAGCGTGATGGCGGCAGAGTGGCTCATTATCGCAAACCACCGTCGCGCGCTCACAGTGTTCCGGGGGGTAAGTAAACACGGATCTCCGTTCTGACAGAGCGGGAAGGGCTGTGATCACAGGCTTCTTGTATATGGAAGCATTGATCACTCCCCTCCCCCTGCCAGCCCAACCCCCATACAGTTAGAACACAGTGAGGGAACACAGTTAACCCTTAGAGTGCCCCCTGCAGGTTAACTCCTTCACTGCCAATGGCATTTACACAGTAATCGATGCATTTTTATAGCACTGATCGATGTATAAATGCCAATGGTCCCAAAAAAGTGTCAGAATGGTCCCACATGTCCGCCGCAATATTGCAGTACCGCTAAAAATCGCAGATCGCCGCCATTAAGGAAAAAAATAAAATAAATAAAACCTCCAGAAATCAATTCTCATCATTCGTAAATGCGGCAACTTTTGCGCAAACAAATCAATAAACCCTGATTGCAATTTTTTTTTAACCAAAAATATGAGGAAGAATATAAATCGGCCAAAAACGATCAAAAAAAATGTTTTTTTTTAATATTTTTTTTTGGATTTGTATTTTAGCAAAAAGTAAGAAAAATTGTTTTTATTGGCGAAATTGTCGCTCTTCTTTTGTTTATAGCGGGGATCAGAAATGACACAGAGGTGATCAAATACCACCAAAAGAAAGTTCTATTTGTGGGAAAAAAGGACGCAAATTTAGTTTGGGTACAACATCAGATGAGCGCGCAATTGTCCGTTAAAGCGACGTAGTGCTGAATCACAAAAAGTGCTCTGGTCCTAAAGTGTGAAATCCTTCTGGGGCTGAAGTGGTTAAATTGGAGAATTCCAAGTACCGACAGCCTTTGCGGCTGTTGGTTTGTAGTTCTCATATGAACTACCAGGGCACTGTTGAGCACTCTAGGTAGTTCACTGATGCTTCCTGTCATTGTGTAACTGTTTGCCCAAAGGATGTATGAGCAGGGAGATAACACTGACAGTCTGCAGGAGCCCTGCATTGCACCAGTGATCTGCTGATTGTGGGTGCAATGCTTTGCAGGCTTCTAGTAAAAAAAAATAATACATTAACTGTTTTTACCTGCAAAAAGATGTGCATTTATTTTTATTTCTTTGCAAAGGTGAACGTATCCTTTAATATTTTGCACAACATTTTTCATTTTGCTATAATGAATACATTTTTATGACTGGTTTAGTTGTAGTGTAGGTATCCTGTGATATCCTGATAAGGATAAACTGGCTTGGGAGCATCATGGCAAGAGTACAGTTGTATGCAAAAGTTTAGGAACCCCTGACAATTTCCATGACTGTCATTTATAAATATTTGGGTGTTTGAAACAGCAATTTAATTTTGATCTATCAAATAACTGAAAGGCACAGTAATATTTCAGTAGTGAAATGAGGTTTATTAGATTAACAGAAAATGCGCAATATGCATTAAAAAACTAAATTAGACAGGGGCATAAATTTGGGCACCCTTGTCATTTTGTTCATTTGAATACCTGTAACTACTTAGCACTGATTAATTGGAACACACAATTGGTTTGCTGAGCTCATTAAGCCTTGAACTTCATAGACAGGTACATCCAATCATGAGAAAAGGTATTTAAGGTGGCCAATTGCAAGTTGTTGTTCTCTTTGTCTCTCCTTTGAAGAGTGGCAACA
>BLSH010166692.1:98483-112188 GCA_018402905.1 Glandirana rugosa
ACCATTCCAACCTTTTTCTGTATTCAGGTAGGTCAGGTTGGACACACACACACACGAATATACAATTATCATGTAACATATGGAGCCATATAACACCAGTAATTCCATGGGTAGACTATTAAAAAATATTTAATAACTACGTGGGGCGACTTTGGTGACGAACACCATCCCTTAAGGTGTAGGAATGACGAGAATGTCATTTCTTGGCGGATCCGTCAAATTCCAATTTGGTGAAAAGAAGATTAAAATCACTTACCGGTGCACAGAAAAATTTAAGGGAAAGTGCCTTTTCGAAAAAGAGGATTCTACAGGACTCTTGTCCGGCCGCATCTTGAGTATACAGTCCAATTCTGGGTACCAGTCCTCAGGAGGGATGTGCTGGAACTGGAAAGGGTCCAGAGAAGGGCAAAAAATAATAAAGGGGCTGGAGGATCTCAGCTATGGGGAAAGACTGCAAGCATTGAACTTATTCTCTTTGGAGAAAAAGCTTTTCCGTGAAAGGGAATTTAAAAAGACACGTGGCCATTCACTAAAATTAGAAGAAAAGTGGTTTAACCTTAAACTGCCTAGGCGGTTCTTTACTGTAAGAGCAGTAAGGATGTGGAATTCCCTACCACAAGCAGTGGTTTCAGCGGGGTGCATCAATAATTTATAAAAAATTATCAGATGGGTACCTTAATGACCACAATATACCGAGGTATACAATGTACTATTAACATATAAGCACACACACACACAGGTTGGACTGGATGGACTTATGTCTTTTTCCAACCTTACCAACTATGTAACTATGTAAGCTATCACTGTAGTTCCAGAAACCTGACGCTGGACCTTCTGGTCTCAGCATCTTCAACAGCAGAGTCGCTGAAACTGCCCTCCCCTCCTCCTGCCCAGTCTCAGAAGCCTCTGCATTATGTGAACACATTCACAAAATACAAAAGCTTCTGTGAATGGGCAGCAGAGGAGAGGGGCAGTTCTAGCTGCTCTGTGTGCTTCTCTCCTCTCACAGCCCAGAGTGTTTCCTCGGCAAAGTGACTGGATGGCCACACTCCCATAATCACCTTTATTGTGAATTAAAATCCATGAAGTCACAGAGAGATGGCACAACAGATCCCAGGTCAGAACATGAATGCTAACGCGTTTCACATCAAGCAAGGATGTTTAATCATAGCTAAAGGGATACAGCTGCCAAGCCACATATAAGGAGACAAAACCCACCCACCTGACCAGCTACAAATAGTCTGCAGGTGATGTAAAGGGTGGAGAATCCCTTAGACCCCCTCTTCAATTCTGAAAACAGTTCTGAAAGCCACCTATGTATACATATACTGGTTTTGGAACTATGTTCAGCATTAATTGATAGCTAACACAGTAAAAGACGTATCATTTTTTTATATAAGGTACTCAGGGCAGCAAGTAGTCCCAGGTCTACTGGGGAGCACCAAGGCCTCCAAGTGCTAATTGGCAAAATTAAGGTTTCTTGCACAAAGGTGAAAAAAAAATGTGTAGCCATGTAGTGTTTTGGCAATGCACGCAGCTGCTTAATTTGTCCAAAACTGTCTCTGCAGGTAAGGAGTGCCTGTAGATAAAAACAAACTCTGCAGCTTTGACCAAAATTGAATAATGCCTTGGCTATGGGTGTAGGCCATTACAAAAATACCCAAAGCCTGGCTGAAAATCTCCCAGAGATAGCACCCCCCTCCCATCCTGCCTTGTTGCTAGGATGCTGCAAATTTTCTCCCAGCTGTTACTGCTTCCGCCACTATAACAGGAGTGAACTCTTTGTCTGATTCAAGACTCCCAGAGATGGTACCCCCCTGTCCTGCCTTCTTGCTAGGACATTACTAAGACACCCCAGCTGTTACTGCTTAGTCACCATCACAGGATTGAGCTCTTTCTTCTAGTCAGACCTCCCAGAGTTGGAATCCCCCTGTCCTGGCTTGATGCTAGGACATTGATAAGACACTTGAAGTCATTACTGCTCCCCCCCACCACTACAGGAGCAAGCTCTTTCTCTGCTTCAAAACCCCTTGCTTGTGCTCTCTATCCTTTGTCACAGTAACTCAGAGCTCATCAATTCTGCAACGGAGATGGTAAACTGTGCATGTGGCGGTTTGAGAGCTCACTCTGTGATGGTAGGGGTGTGCAGTAACAGCTGTCAATGTCCTAGCAACAAGGCAGGTCAGGTGGATGCCAACTCTGAGAGTTCTTAAGCAAGGCTTTGACTGTTACATAGGCAGCCTATACCTATAACAGGGCCATTATCCAACTTTAGACAAAGCTGCACAGTTTGCTTTTACAGACACCCTTTACCTGCTTAGGCAGTATTTTTGTAAAGGTGAACTAACCCTTTAAATCCATCCATACAGCAGTGTGTTCAGAAAGTATCTGTTTAGTTGCTATCTTCACGTGTCTGTCTTTCAGCTTGCAGAACCCTATACTGTCCTATAAATTAGTATACTGTCCTACATTGACATAATGCAGCAAGAACTTGGCCAGCTGCATTATAAAACCCTATAGGCTGCAGCTCATTCCCCATTAACCTCAGCCTTTAGTAAGTTATAGATGTCATTTACACCGACTGCCACTAGTGACTTCGAAAACATTATTGTTCTTATTTTTCTTTAGATGTCGATGAATGTTTGGATGAAGTGAATCCCCCATGCCATTCTTCTGCTACATGCAAGAACACCGCGGGTAGCTATGAATGTTTCTGCACAGATCCATACCAACTTGCTGAAGATAAAAGGATCTGTATAGGTAATACATTGTAACACTTTATTATTTACTTGCTGAGGGATCTGGTGCAGCTACACTCTCCATTAAACATATGTGCTTAAGTAGCTTTTGCCATCTCTAGTCAATCACAGAGGACCGTGCCAAGAATAAATGTTAGAGAACTCATAAAACACTGCCCTCGTATTCTGGAATACAGCATGACCTCTGATAAACACATCTTTGCCAAACACCAGCCGATCCATGTAATTTCAGGCTTAATTTAAGATGTGTGTTTATAGAAATTGCATTGAGAAAGGCTGCATTTTCTTTTTAAGTGTTATCCAAAATGTGCAATGTAATGGTTAGAGCGCAGTGGAAAATGTCCACCTAGCAGACTGGATCCCTAAGAGTTCAAGATAGATAGATAATGTATTCATATTAATAGTTAGCCAATCTAAAGCGGACCCTCCTGCTTGGTTGTATAAAAATTGGAGCTGCTACACTCAATTACACCTGAATATCAGGTCTGAAGTAATAGCCAATAAATCAAAAGAAGGTACGCTGTCTCCTTAAATCGCACTCATTTCTTAAAATAAACACATGTGTAAATAAGCAGCAATTTGATTCTATACCCCATAAATATTTTAAAATGATGTGAACCAAGGCAAACAAGCATGCAATTAACCACTTCAGCCCCGGAAGGATTTCCAGCTTTAGGACCGGAGCCCTTTTTGCGATTCGGCACTGTGTCGTTTTAACTGAAAATTGCGCAGTCGTGCGACGTTGTACCCAAACAAAATTTGCGTCCTTTTTTTCCCACAAATAGAGCTTTCTTTTGGTGGTATTTGATCACCGCTGCGTTATTTCTGATCGCCGCTATAAACAAAAGAAGAGCGACAATTTTGCAAAAAAACCCAAATTTCTTACTTTTTGCTAAAATACAAATCCAAAAAAAAAAATATTAAAAAAAATATTTTTTTTCATCAGTTTTGGCCGATTTATATTCTTCCTCATATTTGTGATAAAAAAAATTGCAATCGGCGTTTATTGATTGGTTTGCACAAAAGTGGTTTACGGATGATGAGAATTCATTTTTGGGGTTTTTATTTATTTTATTTTTTTTACTAGTAATGGCAGCGATCTGCGATTTTTAGCGGTACTGCAATACTTCAGCGGACATGTCGGACCATTTGACACTTTTTTGGGACCATTGGCATTTATACAGCGATCAGTGCTATAAAAATGCACTGATTAAATGCCATTGGCAGTGAAGGGATTAACCTGCAGGGGGCGCTCTAAGGGTTAACTATGTTCCCTGGGCGTGTTCTAACTGTGGGGGGACTGCCCTAGCTGGGGAAGGGAAGTGGTCACAGCCTCCATGTACAGGAAGGCTGTGATCACAGCCCTTCCCCTTCACAGAACGGAGGTCCGTGTTTACATACACGGACCTCAGTTCTTTCACTCCGGGGGCGGCATCGCGGGTGGCCGGCGGAGATCGACTCCGCCGCACCCGCTCCCTGGCCCTCCCCGGACACAGTGAGGGCACGGGCGCACCTCCAGCTCACTGTGCGCGATCTGGCGGCCGCCGTCATATGACGGCGATTCGCCTTACAGAGCCACTTTGCCGCCGTCAAATGCCGATCGGCGGTCGGCAAGTAGTTAATATACAGTTCCTTGAAAAATTATTCATACCCCTTGAAATTTTCTGCATTTTGTCAAGTTACAACCAAAAACGTAAACGTATTTTATTGGGATTTTATGTGATAGACCACCACAAAGTGGCACATAATTGTGAAGTGGAAGGAAAATTGTTTTCAAAAAATTTAACAACTAAATTTGTGAATAGTGTGGCGTGCATTTGTATTCAGTCCCCTTTATTCTGATACCCCTAATTAAAATCTAGTGGAACCAATTGCCTTCCGAAGTCACATAATTAGTAAATAGGGTCCACCTGTGTATAATTTAATCTCAGTATAAATACACCTGTTCTGCAATATTTTTTACTTTTTGCTATAATAAATATCCCAAAAAAATCAGTGGCAGCAGTGGTGGTGTGGATGTGAGGGGCATCAGTGGCCGCAGTGGTGGTGGTTTGGGTGGGGGTATCAGTGGCAGCAGTTGTAGTGGTGTGGGTGGGTAGCAGTGGCAGCAGTGGGGGTAGTGTGGGTGGGGGGGTATCAGTGGCAGCAGTGGTGGGGGTGTTAGTGTGTGGGTATCAGTGGCAGCAGTGGTGATGGTGGGGGTGGGGGGTATCAGTGGCAGCAGTGGTGGTGGTGTGGATGGGGGTATCAGTGGCAGCAGAGGTGGTGGTGTGGGTGGGTATCAGTGGCAGCAGTGGTGGTGATGTGGGTTGGGGGTATCAGTGGCAGCAGTGGTGGTGGTGTGAGTGGGGGGTATCAGTGGCAGCAGTGGTGGTGGTGTGGGGGGGTGGGATCAATGGCAGTGCTGATATTGAGGGATGGGATCAGCCAATTCACTCACTTGCAGCTCACTCGGTTCCCCCTCCTTGCTAGGTCTCAGTGTGACTTTGGCTTCCTTCCTGTGTCTTCAGTAACTCCTATCCAGACACGGGGTCTCTTCACATGCACATGCGGTCTGGGTCAGCTGATTTTCTTTTTTTAGTTTCCTGACATGGCATTTCCCTACCCTACTGAACTCAATGGGCGAGCAGAGAGTATGGGTGGGGCCATGTGCCTGTGCGTGCCATGATGGGCAGAGAGGATGGGCATAGCGGGGCAGGGGCCGTGTGCCCATGAGTGTGGGCAGAGAGGATAAGCAGAACGGGGACTTGTGGCCGTGAGTGTGGGCGGAGCAGGGTGGGGAGTGTGTGCCTGTGAAAGCGCATGTTAATGACCAGTGTAGCATACTATCGTGACAGGCCCCCCTACAGTGGCGGAAATCCATGGCCCAGTCACACGCGTGACTGCTGCAACCCTGGTGGTTCCGCCACTGATACCCACCATGAAACATGGTGGTGGCAGCATTATGTTGTGGGGATACTTTTCTTCAGCAGGGACAGGGAAGCTGGTCAGAGTTGATAGGAAGATGGATAGAGCCAAATACAGGGCAATCTTAGAGTCTACAAAAGACTTGAGACTGGGTGGAGGTTCACTTTCCAGCAGGACAACGACCCTAAACATACAGCCAGAGCTACAATGGAATGGTTTAGATCAAAGCATATCCATGTGTTAAAATGGCAGAGTGAAAGTCCAGACCTAAATCTAATTGAGAATCTGTGGCAAGACTTGAAAATTGCTCTGACAGAGCTTGAGCTATTTTACAAAGAAGAATGGGCAAAATGTTAACTCTCTAGATGTGCAAAGCTGGTAGAGACATCCCCATAAAGACTTGAAGCTGTAATTGCAGTGACAGGCGGTTCTACAAAGTATTGACTCAGGGGGGGCTGAATACAAATGCATGCCACACTTTTCACAGATTTATTTGTAAAAAAAACGTGGAAACCATTTATCATTTTCCTTCCACTTCACAATTATGTGCCACTTTGTGTTGTTCTATCACATAAAATGCATTTACCTTTCTGGTTGTAACATGACAAAATGAGGAAAAATTTAAGGGGTATGAATACTTTTGTAAAGTACTGTACTTCAATACCAGCTAATTAAAAAAAAACATGTGTGAATAAAAAATATTTCATAAGTCCACAATCCTTATAGAGTCCATTAACCACTTCAGCCCCGGAAGAATTTCCCACTTTAGGACCAGAGCACTTTTTGCGATTCGGCGCTGCGTCGCTTTAACTGACAATTGTGCGGTCGTGCGATGTTGTACCCAAACAAAATTTGCGTCCTTTTTTTCCCACAAATAGAGCTTTCTTTTGGTGGTATTTGATCGCCTCTGCGTCATTTCTTATCGCCGCTATAAACAAAAGAAGAGCGACCATTTTGCAAAAAAACCCAAATTTCTTACTTTTTGCTAAAATTCAAATCCAAAAAAAAAATATAAAGAAACATTTTTTTCACCGTTTTTGGCCGATTTATATAATTCCTCATATTTGCGATAAAAAAAATTGCAATCGGCGTTTATTGATTGGTTTGCGCAAAAGTGGCCGCGTTTACGGATGGTGAGAATTAATTTCTGGGTTTTTTATTTTTTTTTTATTTTTTACTAGTAATGGCGGCGATCTGCAATTTTTAGCGGTAATGCGATATTGGGACAGACACGTCGGAACATTTTTGATACTTTTTTGGGACCAATGACATTTATTCAGCGATCAGAAATTTAAATGTCCACTGATTACTGTATAAATGTCATTGGCAGTGAAGGGGTTAACCTGGGGGGGAGAGCTATGGGTTAATCGTGTTCCCTGGGTGTGTTCTTACTGTGGGGGGGGGTTGGGCTAACATGGGCATGAGAGATCTAACAGATCCCAGTGACAGGGATCAGTAGATCTCTCATGCCCCACTGACAGAGCGGGGAACCGCCGTGATTACATCGGCGGTTCCCCGTTCTTTCCCTGTAGCCGCTCATCGCGGCTCGCCGGCGGACATCAGGTCCACCCGAGCCGCGGGCACACTCCCCAGGAGTGCGGTGGGTGCGCGCGTGCGCCCCCTGGTGGCCAAATGCAGATCGCCGCTTATTTACGGCGATTCGCGCAGGGCTCCCCGACTGCCGCCGTGAAAAGACGGTGCGCGGTGGGGAACCAGTTATTGTGCAAAATAACGTGTTACAAATTAATGTGTAAATGCAAAATATTTCATAAATCACTCATAATAAAAAAATCTCCTCAGTCCCAAAAAGTCCAATATTTGTGCAAAATAAAGTGCTCTGTGCTCAAATGAAGAAAGTGCACTGGTGCTCAAATTGCTTGTGAGGTAATATGGTCTCTTACCAAACCACAATGATATTAAATTATAGAGATCACTTGAGCTAGTGCAGTTCCAATGAGCCAACGCTCTCAGCCATGGATTGCCATTCAGACCAGTGACCCCAGAGGTTGCAATTGACAGCAAAGTCTCCAGCATCCGCTTTACACCTGTTAGCTCAAATTCTGACACTTGTATGTAACAAACATAAAGGGAGGAAGGATCTCATAGCGGAACTCTGTTGGTAGCATCCAATTTAATTGATAAAACATTGCACTTACTGTACATGAGTTCCAGTAACAACAAGCATTTAGTAGACAGCACTGAAAAGCCTTGGCGTGATGACGTCACAGAACTAACTCCACCCAACGCGTTTCTCCATACAAGGCGTCCTCTGAGATTAAGTGATTTATGAAATATTTCACATTTACACATTAATTTGTGACACTTTATTTTGCACAATAATTGACTCTATAAAGATGGTGGACTTATTAAATATTTTTTATTTACACAGTATTTTTTTTAATTAGCTGGTATTGAAGTACAGTATATTACTTGCAGACTTGTTTTACATCATTTTATTATATTTATGGGGTATGGAATGACATTTCTGCTTATTTGCACATGTGTTTATTTTAAGAAACGAGTGTCATTTAAGGAGACCGTGCACATTTTATGATTTATTGGATATAAATACTTAGGCTTTTGATAATAAAGTTCATTTATAATGTATTAAACATGCAGAATACAATTACAATCTATGCTAATACCCAAAAGCTGCCACAAAAAAGGAACAGTATATAAAGTCCTCCTGTAATCAGAATAAAAATTAGCTGCACCACATTGTAAAAATCATATCAGCGATCCAAATTGTCCAAAAAGGATATCACTGGAGTTAACTTTTGAGTGCAGGAGGAGTTGGTTACAGTTACAGTGAAGTCCATGCCTAAAGATCTTTATTTGTGTGATATACACTGTCCCCCACCCAGCACCCAGGGTATGCACTCACCAGACTGAAAAACCTCACCTACTCAGAAGTCAATGCACATTTGTCTTTCCACCGGAGGGAAAAATAACTTCTCCTCTCTCCAGCTTTACATCATCCCCAACGTTTAAAGAAGTTGTTAAGGCATGACATTTTTTACCTTAAAGCATTGACTGCATTAAGGTAAAACTGTCCCAGTATTTGTATGCACCTCCCCCACATTGAAAAAGCTTACCAAAGTCCTCCACATCTGTAGCAGCTCTCCCCTATCCCTGCATTCACGAGACAGAGAGGCAGCAGTGGGAGCCATTGACTTCTACTGCTGTCAACCAAATACTGTAAGCACAGAGTGGGGTTGGGGCTAAGCCACACTTTGTGTGTCTATGGAAGCAGACAGGAGGGCTTGAGAGCAAGCCCACATGTGCGCCCCCTCGAGAGCAAGCCCACACGTGTGCCACCATAGGAAGCAGTTTCCTATGGTAGGGCACAGAGAAGAGGAGGTATCAAGAGTGCTGGCTGTGATCCCAGAAGAGGAGATTTGGGGCTGTTCTGTGCTGTACAATTGCACAGAGCAGGTACGTATAACATGTATGTTATTTATGGATGATCTAAAGCTGGAGAGAAGAGGAGTTTTTTTTCCCTCTGGTGGAAAGATAAGTGTGTATTGCCCTTTGTGTCTGTGAGGCCTACAATTTGGTGAATGCGTACCCCGGGTGCTGAGTGTTTATCACACAGATAAAGATCTTTATGCATGGACTTCATTGCATGGATCCTTCTGCACTCAAAGTTTAACTAAAGTGATATCATTTTTTAACTATTTGGATTGCTTATATGATATTTATAATGTGATTTATTTTGTTGTCTTATATGCACTGCAATTTTTTATTCTATTTATAATATGTAGCCAATATGTGCATCCAACGGCACATAAAGTGCATGTCCAACCAAAACTTTTTTCGTAGTTTTGAATTTGAGTGGGGAAGGGTTGGAACCCCTTGCGTGGGTTCTTAATATTATTCAGGGCTTCATTAGAGAAATTTCCATTCACTCCCTGTGCTTCTGATGGGGCTTACCAGAGCTCCATCAGCTTTTCTTTTTGTTTTCTTTAGTAGAGTAGGCAAAGGCTAGAACCCTTGTCAGATTTGTATTTCTGTCTATGTCTCTGTAGAAATTGTTCTCTAACTTCCTGGCTTGTGAAGCTTTTGTTAGCACAACAGTGATCGGCTAATGCTTTTCAGAAAAATTTTTGACTATCCCAAAGTCAAACTGTATGCTCCTTAAGGCATAGACTGTGAAAATTTCTTTACTGTTCGATCAACTTGGTACATTCAGCCTGCCGAACTGTGTATGGCAGGCCTAGTCTTATTTAATATAATCATATGTAATATACTGTAGCCAGATTCCTAAGCATTCCACACAAATTGGGTGGGTGGATCTGCTCTCTCTTGTGCATTGTTTTAAATATGTAGTGGAAGTAGACTTTGGGACCGTTTCCTGTATGTACATGCATTATACTGGTTCACCAGACAGGCCAAGAATAGGGAGGAGTGGAGTCATTTCAACTCTTTTTTTCTTTCTTTATTTAGAGGGTCTATTTTTTCATTTGTGCATTTAGGGTAGCTCGGTTTAATCAATTTAAAGTATCTGGTTATTATTTTTGTAATGTCTCTTTAGATGTTTTATTTATTTATTTTATTTTTTACAATCTGCATTTTACTTTCTGCAAAAAAGAAAAAAAAGAGGTCCAAGATAGTTGAGAGTAGCATCTGTAACCCTTGGAAGCCATTTAAAGCCCATTGCACTCCTACAGTGGAATTCTAGGCTACACCTATCTACTCTTAAATCTGCCCCACCCCCTTCCTATTTTAACTACCCTGTAGAAGGAAAATGCTTGTATTTACCTATTCTCCTGACGCTCCAGTTCAGTCACGTGAACGCCCCAGTTACTAGCTTCAGGGAAGATGAGAGGTCTGCAATGGCAGAAATGCTTGGGCGGTGATGTCACCCATAGGCTTATTATGGAGGATCCATTGTTGACTGTCTCTCCTCTTCCGTGAGAAGAGGTGTTAGAAGGGTGTGAGAGCAGATTTAAAATTAGATAGTTATAGCCTGGAATTCCACTTTAGAAAAACACCTTAATGTTGCCTACCCCTATGACTCCAATGCATTTCACAGAAATTTTGCTAAACTATTTGCTAAAATGAAAACTTTTAATTTCATTTACCCCTAATCAAGTATAAAAAGTGAGTCAGGTGCTGTTGTGTACTAGCTAACAACACAGTTCTGAACACATAAAATGCTTGCTTCTCAGCTATTTCAAAACTAATTCAACTTTCTGACTAGTGGCTGAATGAATTGATTTAATGAAACCTATTCATTTATTTTGGTGCCTTAGCCATACTGTCACTCTAACCCTAAGCAATTCAATAGGAAATCATTTTCCAAATTGAATAAACTGTATGCTGCCGTTAACCCCAGAAGGACTAGAAATGGAATGTTAGAAGATAAGATAATTAAATGTATTATCTGCACCACATTTTTTAACTACTGATCGATAGAACAGATAGCCTTTGGGCCAACTAGAAATGGAATGACAAAATCAAAGTTTTGTTACATCAATGAGATGAGAAACTTAGTATATCAATGAGGTAGAATTTAGCGCTCATAAGAGAAGATAAAAATCTCCAGCGTAATCAAGTTCATAATTTAATCTTGTTACCAACCATGGTATGTATTCAAGGATAATGGCTTTAAAAATGAATTGGCTGTGCACATTATTCGTTTTTATTCATAGTAAGACAGTTTTCTACAGTGTATCAGTATCACTAAGGCAGTATAAGAGATTTCACTTCAAACACATTACTATAAACATAATGGAGGTCATTTTTAATAACTGCAGAAAGATGACTACACGGCCATTGATTCGCAGCATCTTGATATTCCCTAAATTCATCCACCACTACTGTTATATCCAGCACAGCTTCTAAAGCTAAATGTCCTCTCACCTTGAGTCTATTCATTCTCCTGTTAGATTATACGGGTTCTCAATCCTAGTATTTTATGTCCTTGTTTATCTTCTAATGTTAGTATTATATACTGTGTATGTACTGATTCTCAACAGTGTCTGTGCACTGAAATAAGAGCAGCTGATTGGATAGAAAAGGCACCCGCAATTTTCTCTTCTTTTTTTTATTAACCACTTGATGAAACATATTGGGAAGTGCAGGAGTCATTCAAAGAGAGCATAAGAGATAATATAACAGAACTAGCCCTGGTGCCTTCAAGTTTATGGTTACCACAAATGTACACTGCCCCATTTGTTTCTCACATACTGAGTTCTATCCACACTGCTAGAAGGGACTCCTCTTTTTTATTAATCACTTTAAAGAGGAAGTAAACCCAGATTGGGTTTACTTCCTCAATAGTCCCCTGTAAATTAGAAGCATAATGGGCTACTATGCATCGTATAGTAACACATTATGTGCCACTTACCTGCAAACGAAGCCTGGGGCGTCCAGCAATGTCCCCGCTCCAGGCCGCATCCATCTTCAGCCCATCTTCCTTCCGGGGCCGCAAACTCCGGCGCTGTGAGTGGCGGGAGCCACCAGTCACGGCATGGTCGCAGTGGAGTAACGGCACGGAGGCCGCTTCTTCACTGAGCATGTGCCGACATGACGTTGGCACAGGACATACACTGCATATCTCCTGAACCATACATGTTTAGAAGATATGCAGGGCACCTACAGGTAAGCCTTATTATAAACTTACCTGTAGGTTAAAGTGGTTGTCAGGAGTTGACAACCACTTTAAGTCTGGACTGTTTCATTCTCTTCCTGCCCAGGCAATTTTTCAGATTTCAGCACGGTCACATTTTGAATGACATTTACTCAAATTTATTTTATTTTATTTTTTCAGACAGGTAGTGCTTTCTTTTGGTTGTATTTATTCACCACTGGGTGTTTTGATTTTGTGCCATATTAAAGAAAAAAAAACGGCCATTTTGAAATAAAAAAAAATGTTTTTCTTAGTTTTTGTTATAAAACTTTATAAAAATCTTTTTCTTTCGTTCATTGGCAGACACAGCGATCCATTACGATAGGATTACTCCCTTCAGGAGTAGGACTGGGCAGAAAAAAAGACTTGACTACGCCTATGGGCAGTCCCAGGTGATATACACCCCCCTCTCTGCTATAGGCCTTCAGTTTTTTTTCTGCCTAGTGAGTCTCGGGAGGTTCCCTTCCCGGGTGAAGCCCAGGCTCCTAGCCTAGGTGCTTTGGGGGGCTCACTGCACCCTTTCTCCATCCTTGGGATCCTTTCTGGGAGGGGGGGTACCTCTTAGGTCCACCTGCTGTTGGTGGGGCCTGGGAGGCGGGTGACCGGATGGCTGCATTCGGGTCCGCCCCTGGCAGCCGCCCCAAAAATTTTGGCCACGGTTTTGGCCTTCCAATCTTTTAGGGCGTGATTTGAGGCCTATTGACTAGAGACTGGGGGGATGCCCCAGAGCGGACGGCGGGGGCCGCCCCAGTCCGGTCGCGGGCGTTCGCCGCAATTTCCGTGGCGCGGTCCGCCCATGGACGGGTGGCCAAAAAATTTAGGCCACGGCTTTGCAGCCTTCCCGGCCGACTTGCATTCTTCCAACCGGATCTTGGGAGAATGCTCCCAAGCCAAAAAATTTGGGCTGCGGCTTTTGCAGCCTAGCGGGTCGCGACCCACTGGACACAATTTTGCGGCCTACTGGGGCCTCCGACCCTGTGGGGGCCTCAGTGGGGTCCCCTAGGAGGGGCTTTGATGGTGCCCCCTGGGAGGGGCCTTGATATTGCCCCCTGTGTGGGGCCTTGGTATTGCCCCTGGTGAGGGGCACTGGTGGCCCCTGGTGTGAAGGCCTCAGTGGGGTCCCGGTGCGAGGCTCGTGGCCTGTGTCCACTGTGGGGGTGCCCCTGTGTGTGGCCTCAGTGGGCCTTGTTGTGGTGGTTTCCCCCAGTGGGGCTTCCGTGGGGTTCCCTAGGAGGGGTTTTGATGGTGCCCCCTGTGCAGGGCCTTGGAATTGCCCACTGTGCGGGGCCTTGATATTGCCCCTATGAGGGGCCTTGGTATTGCTCCTATGAGGGGTACTGGTGGCCCCCTGTGATGGGCCTCACTGATATCCCTGTGGGGAGCCTTAGTGGCGTCCCGGTGCGGG
>BLSH010166692.1:147392-179253 GCA_018402905.1 Glandirana rugosa
ATAAAAATGAACAATTTATTAAAAGTAACAAAACATACTCACAAGTGAAGCACTGTGACCCAGTGCATAGTTCACCGCATTACAATAAAAAACGATCTTTCGTAAGGACACTAACGTTGAAACGTTCAGAAGACAGCAATGATCGCGGGTACAGCCACTTCCTACTTCCGGACGCGTTGCGTTCCACCTCCCGGAACTTCGGGAGGTGGAACGCAACGCGTCCGGAAGTAGGAAGTGGCTGTACCCGCGATCATTGCTGTCTTCTGAACGTTTCAACGTTCGTGTCCTTACGAAAGATCGTTTTTTATTGTAATGCGGTGAACTATGCACTGGGTCACAGTGCTTCACTTGTGAGTATGTTTTGTTACTTTTAATAAATTGTTCATTTTTATACGGAGAGCACTAGATTTCTTTTTATTTTTATATATGGTGCTTATGGAGTACATGAGGGGATTGTGAACCCAAGATTGAGAGTGGTCTGCCCCTGATAAAGAGATTAGACTGATGGTGATCGCCTTATTGTCTTTGGACACCCTGGAATGGAGAGTTTCTGCTGGTGTCGGCTCCTGTAATAAGAGCCAACTTTTGGAGGTGAGCTGCTAGCATATTTGGTGAAGGTGATTCACACTGGAACACTGGATATCTCTGCTTTTTGCATGGACACATTGACACAGGGTGTCTCATATTAAGACTTTTTTGATCCTTAGCGCTGCACTCATCGTACTATCAGTGTGGTGGTTTAGACGTAAGTTTAAACTTATGTAGCCTTTGTATGTATGCAGGACCTAAGGCATGGTGTTATATTTACAGAACTAGGGTGCTCCTCAGCATCCCAAAGGGAGAGTAACTTACCATCAGATGGCTTCAACAATATAGAGTTTAAGGCAGATGCTGGGTGCAGAAGTGACCAGGACTGAAGACTGGTGAATCCTCAAGCTGCCAGAGGTCTTAGCCAGAAGCAGATAGTAATGCAGTCAATTATCCAGGCAAGGATCAGGGCAGGAGGCAATCAGAAGAGTAATCCAGAGACAAGGCAAGGCTGACAGAAACAAATAAATCAAGGCATGGGTACAGGAGCCATGTAGAAAAATGCTATCAGAAGCCCAGAGCCCTAGGCTTTTGATGCTTAATAAGAGCGCCACAGCACCACAGCCAATCAGGACACAAAAAGGCAGAGTGGTACAACCCAAACTCTGCCTAGCAACAAGAGAACTTCACTGATGACTAATAGCAGCAGAGGGGACACTGATGCCATCAGGTCAGGGAGGGAGTGCGACAGGCTGTGGAGAGGTAGGCAATAAAGGAGCAGGGATGGGCTCTGCAGAAATGGGCAGTGTAGGAACCATCCTCATATTCCTAACACAGACTCCTAAAGAACGCGGTAGGAGGCATTCAGTGCCTAAGTAACTGCTCTTAATTTTAAAGGAAACCTGTCATGCATGGTTGTAACTAGAAATAATAGTCATCATTATAGCAAAAATGTTAATGGGCCTACCAACTACATGTGTTCATGTTTCAGAGTCTCGTGGTCATAGTTCATAATTAAGAGGTAACACAAAAATGTTTAGTAGAGAAAAATAGTTCAGTGTCAGTGATCAGTAGGAAAGAAAAAGTATCCCCACATTGGTCAGTAAGAAGAAATAATGCCTTGGCATTAATGATTAAAGAAAAAAATGCCCTGGTGTCAGTGGTCAATATGAGGTGAAAATGCTTGGGTGTCAGTGGCCAGTGGGAGGAAAAAAACACCATGTCCATAGGGGAAAAAAACTCCCTGACATAAATGGTTAGTAAAAGGATAAAAAGCCCCAGCATCATTGATCAATGAGAGGAAAAATGTCTAAGTGTCAATTTTTTCTCTTCCAGCAGCTCAGTAGATGCCCCTTACTTATCCTTATGCGGTAGTGCAATAGTGCAATACATGTCTAAACTTTAATGTGCTTTTACTATAGGCTCTGGTTGGAATTGTGTTGCCGATTTAGAAATGGCCAGCAGAGTAGGGTTAATTTTGATGTCAATTTTTGATTTTGTTTCAGTGATAGTCCTTTGACTAAAATGCCATTTTAGTTTGTCACATTTTAGTCATCTGAAATGTTTTAGTTGTAATCATATTTTAGTCAACTAAAATAGTGTTCATTTAGTTGACGAAAATATTTTAGTCGACAAAATTAACAATGATGAGAGGTCTGTTGCTGCTCTGCGTCCTGGCAGGCATTGATCTGCAATGACTCCTTGTATTGCTCAATAGAGCAGAGATTGGACGGAAAGTAACCATTCCAACATCAAGCACCTGCTGCTGCTCTGCAGAGTGTCCTGAATGCTGAAACGCACTAAGGGCAATTTACTTCAGCCCATCCCCCTAATTACAGGGGCCCCAATTGGGCCCTCCTCCTGGTCCAGGCCCCTTAGCCATTGCTATGGGTTACTATGGCAGGGGTTCTGTCAGTGCTGTCACAAAGCAACAAGTAGATCTTGCTGACATTGCCTTATGAAAATGTTGGTTGCTTGTAAAGCCTCATTAACTTGAGTCACAATACATATAATAAGGGCTTTCTCTGACTTTTTTTGATCTGCATACTTGTTCTGGATGAAGGACTTCCAAAACATTGACCATACAGGCTTGGTGTGACCGCCTGGCAACTTTTTTTTTAAAGCAAAACTTTTTGACATTATTTATTTATTTTGTTATTTAATTTATTTTTCCATTATAGAGAACTTCTCTTCAAACCATCTGCAAAGACCATCAGCAGTGAGGAATCAATCTTACAAATGGGTGGTTCCAAAAGTCACAGAATATCTCTGTCCTTTTCATCAATTCCCTTAGAACAAATCCATAAGGTAAGCTTGGATGTTCAGTATGTATTAATAACATTTTGTGAGCAAAAAAGATGTTAAAAATGTGCTTTTGCATGCTAGCTCTGGTAAATACTTCCAACAATTGTACTTTTATGGAAATATTTATAAAAATCTGGTTTTGCATACCCATGGCTGCATTCAATATCATTCAGTAGCATTTGTGCTACTGTTCACAGGATTTATATAGTGCCAGGCACAGGAGGTGGATGCTGGCATATGCATATGGGGATCTGGGTCTAAAATCCTTATATGCATACATATGCGGCAAATACAGCAAAAAGCAGTGCTTTCAATATAAAGGGAGACAGTACAGTTGCAATACAATTCAATACAAGAGGATTAGGAGGACCCTTCGCATGAGAGTTTACAATCTAATAGAGAGGGGCAAGTGATACAAAAGGTAATAACTGTGAGGCATGAGCTGATGAAAGAATTAATAGTTCAGTTTTTAGGCTGAAGTGGTATAGTCTTCCCTAACAATATGAGTTTTCAGGGATTTCCCAAAGGCGGACAGAGTAGGAGATAGTCGGATAGATTATGGTAGGAAGTTCCAGTAGGATAAATTTTGCAGCAGCAAATATTTAAAACTAATTGTGGAGGAGCAGCTGTAATGTTCACTATATTGCTTCAATACATCACCCCTTTATCTAAAACACTCACTTAGCCTTGATCTGCTGAGATGTACACAGACTTCAGCATCCTATAAAAACCATGAGCATAGTAGTACTCCCTTCTTGCGTGTATAAGACTTAAAGCGGAGTTCCAGTCCCCGAACCTTTTTTTTTTTAAAGACTGCTTTGTGATTGTCATAACCTGTAAATGAACATTTCTGAGATGTCATAATTTTTGTGCTTTTACTTTGTTTAAAAAAAGTTTTTTACTCACTGATCTCGGAAGCAGGCAGGTTCCATTCTACTTGTGGGCATCTGAAGCCCTCCTGTATACATTTCCTGGATATCTGTTCTCTGCCTTCCCATCATGCACTTCTGATCTCATGCTCAGTAATGCCTCATGGAGGCCGTTCTTCTTCCTGACAGGTTGCTATAGCAATGTCAGCATCGGTGGAAGCTCCCGCCCCATTGCTATAGCAACCTGTCAATCAGGACGGGACAGGAGAAGAGAAGAAGATAATGTGTGCTCAGGAATGCAATCGCCCCATAAAACACATGTCGTGCCGTGGTTGTGGCTGGCCATATTTTGTCTTCAATACAGTATTTCTCTGTTGCTCAGTGTGTTCCCTGTCACTAGATGTACTCCCCAGGGCAGGCGGCTGAAGCCATGCACTGTGTGTCCTCTCCAGCTGCAGCTGGCTGGCTTTGTCATCACTTCACTGATAGGGGGGGTGGGGCGGAACGCACCCGGCTCTGGTAGTTGTAGTGGGTTCCCTTCCCCCCTCCCATCAGTGAAGTGGTGACAGAGCGAGCGGGCTGCAGTTTATCTGAAATCAGGCAGAGGTGGCGTGAAAGAGGGGGGGCGGCTGTCAGAATGTTTCCTCCGCTCACCCCCCTCCTCCCTTTCCCCTGTCAGCAGAGAAGGTACAGCGGCTCTCTTGTGATGTTCACCTCCTAGCTTCCCTGTTGTCACTTCCTATACGGAAATCTCACGCGATTTCAGTAGTAGGCGATTCGCAAGGACTCCTGGGATACATGACACTGCTATCCCAGGAACCCTTGCAAATCGCCTAGTGACGTAATCGCCTAGGCTAGGAAGGGGCGGAAGTCAGGAATAAATACAAATTCAAGGTATTTACAAGCATTAAAAAACAATAAAAATGGCCATTGTGAAAACTAGGAGATAAGGGCTTGCAGCACAGACAATGTTACAAAAATGGGTGGAACTCCGCTTTAAAGAGAACCTTTGCCTGGTTGTGCTAACAATGATGTTTGTTTTCTATATTTTTCAGGAAACAAACAATGGCCACCATATTTTACTTCATGTGTGATACTGAAATAGTTTATGTATACAGAAGAAGAATGTACTGCTTTGAGTAAAATGCAGTTCTCCGTGACAAGATCCAGAAATGTTTATGACACACAGGAGATATTAACTTAAACTGGTCCTCCTTCACCTTAAGGTCCCCCTTATAAGAAGCTCACACTCACCTTTCCTTTTATTCTTCCTTTCTGGTCCATTCAGCTGCTTGGAGCTGTCTAAGCTCCACATAAGTCAGAACTTTCTTAGGGCTGAGTTCTTTGCCTACCATCATGTGACAGTTGGGGGCCAAATAGAAAGTACCAGTGCTGTCGTATGAGAGAAAAGGGTGCTCTCTATACGTGGAAGTACCAAGCATCTTCTTCACTCCTGGCAGCTGAAATATCAACGTGGTAGCCATCTAAATGTTAGTAGCTATTGCTTGGGAACATCAAAGAGAACCTGCTGCTCTGCCTTGTATTGGTAAATTACCTACATTTTGAAAAAAAATGTATTCTGTATGATAACTCTAATGATACTTGTACCTGTAACAAAAGCATTCATATAGCTTACCTTTTTTATTTTCACATGCTATTATTTTACAGTGACAAAAGTGACAGTGACAAGGGGTGGGACAAGCTATAACTTTTTCAGGAGTGCTTATAATAGTTACCTTTTACTCACAGGGTTTAAATATTTTTTGGGAGATGGGCGTTGTTTTCCTACATATGATATGTGTTCGAAAGCACGACAAATGCAGATTCTTTTTACTTCAATGGTGTAGTGTGACTGACAGTTTGTACAATCCCTGCCACTTCTTCTGGGTAGCCAGGTTAGCATAAAAATATCATTCAAATGTGCTTAAAACAACATAGGGAATTGAACTGAATGCTATCATTACATTTGTTAGCCCTATAAAGATATCAACATGCAACATTTTTCATGGTCTTTTCAAAAAGTAGTTCAATATAACAAATACTTCAGTAATAAATGTGATTCTTGCTAAATATATTTTGTTATAATGTTTTTTGGAAATGTTCTTTGGCAAAGTAAACTACCCTACAGGTTTCAAACATTAGCTACAAAGTCATCCTGCTGACATAGTTTGTCTGATTAGAAAAGTACATTGATCTTTGGGAGCAACACTTCAGCTTCATGTTCAGTGCCTACACAATGCAGACAATAGATCATAGTATAGAAAGTGCCTGAACAGATTGTATTTATACTACATACTGTATCTAAAGCCTCTTGGGGGGAAAGGTTATGTTTAAATGTAGTCTTTCAAGTTCTGAATTTAAGTAATTCTTTAATTGTGGCCAAATCTTTTTTTTGACCATCAAGAGTAGGGATGGAGTTTAGATTCACCCCACTGTGGGTCCACAGCTAACCTGGGGGGTGTTAGGTTTTGGACAATTCATGGTAAATTTATTTTTTATTTAAATGTATTTATAATTTTTTCTGCTAGCTTAAAAAAAAAATGTGTTGGGGATTGGTGCTTTAGGGTTTATTTTTTGGGAGCTTTAACGAAGGCTACATCCACTCTGCTATCTCAAGGAGCATCTTTCCTAAGGCAGGTATCTCTTCTACAGTTGCAGGAGCAAAAGAAATGCCCCAAAATCACCCCCATACCCAGCATTTTAAAGTGGTTGTTAACTCTCCGCTCCCCCCCAAAAAAAACCTGCAAAACAAAGGCATAATGAGCTAGTATGCATTGCATACTAGCTGATTATGAAATGCTTATATTGGAACAAAGCTGTTCCAGCAGTCTCGGCATACCGATGTGACCGGCGACATGCTGCTTACTGGTCTGCGGTTCCGGACAATCACAGCGCAGGCTCCAGCGCTGTGATTGGTGGAGCCGCGCAGACATCACTCCCACGCATGCGCACGGGAGCCGTCATTTACAGCATGTTTACAGAAGAAACGGCACCCTGGGCCACCCCTGGGGCCCATTCTTCAGTGTGCATGTATAGGCTTACTTGTAGTTTAAAGTCCTTGTCATTGTTTACAACCACTTTAATGCTATCTCTGCAAAACTGCTGGCTTTGCAGCTGCCCCCGTTCTAGCTCATGGAATCATCCCCCTTCCATGAGTTTATGGCTTGTGATACACTACGGTGGTGGTTACCCAGGTGCCATTATTTTGCCCAGAAGGCCATCCCTGCCCTCCACCAGGATTTGGAAGATAATGTCTCTGTGACACAGGACCACTATCAACATCAACATCAGCATCAGGATCCACATGACTATGAACATGTTGGAAAGCAAGGGATGCCACATAATCTTCTAGTGGCCAGCAAGGATGCAAGACAGGGCACATGATGGAGCTGGTGGCACTCATTTCTTCTCACTGGCCTCCTCTGAATACTCGGAGCCAGTAGCCCCCCGCCCCCCAGCATCCCAGGCTAAAACTGCCTTGCTGTGTTGCAGCTTGTATAACTGTGGGACAAGAATGACACTAGGGCAGAGCTGCTGTCAGCTCTCCAGGCACAGGCCAAGATGCAGCTGACCCCACACCATCTTCCGCTGGCAAGGTCATAAAACTGGTGGTTCAACAGTTCCTCATAAATGTATTACCCTGTCTTCCCAGAGGCCCTGCATCAAGCCAGAAGGGTTTGTGTTCACTCTAATCATTCAGTGTCAGCTGCCTGCCAACCACCCCATCTGTTACATCCCCCCCTGGTGGAACTCAATGTTGGCCGCCCTGCAAAGG
Organism: Glandirana rugosa; assembly: GCA_018402905.1. Lineage (NCBI taxonomy): Eukaryota > Metazoa > Chordata > Amphibia > Anura > Ranidae > Glandirana > Glandirana rugosa. The sequence goes on from BLSH010166692.1 coordinate 154,869, forward strand.
CTGCACCAGCAACAACATGCAATTAGTGAGTAGCAGTGTGATTATGGTATAATGATGGCCTCTAGGGAGCTAGGGTTCTATTCTTTTGACCCTTTCAGTGACTTTGGGTCCCCTGCTGCAAGCCATTTGTGATGAATGGAGTCTTTTATGCTCAAACACCTGGGCAAGGACCCCAGGATTAGGATCATTAGAGAGGGACCCCTATTGGGTGGCCACCCTGATAGATCACTGATGCAAGGGTAAAATGGTCAATCTCCTGGCATCATCTCAAAGAGATCTCAAAATGTCTTGCTTTGAGAAGATGTTGTGTAAGAATATCTTTGCCACATTACCTGATGGTGGCAGGATCCTCTCTGTTGACCAACGTGTCTCCAATACTCTTATCTCTGAAAGGAAGTTTAAGGAAAGCTCAAATGAGAACAGACTATTTAGCATTCAGAAAACAAAATTTAGATAGTCACAACAGGAAGGGAGGCTGCACTTGTCTGTCTCTCCAAAATTGCAGCATAACCATGCTGCCTCAATGTAAGGATGCCACACAATGTTTCCACAGCTTCACCACTGTAGGGTAAATCCTATATTGCACCTCAGAGCGTGCAGTTTTCTGTTGCTCTGACACTGTATAGGTGCTGGACTTCAAACCCCAGTTGCAAAAGTTAGGTTTGCTTCAAAGTAAATCCTGCACTGTACTTCAGATTTTGTAGCCTATACCAGTGTTTTGGCACTGTAAAAGTGCCACACAATATTTTGGCAGCTCAAACCCCAGTTGCAACAGTTAAAATGTTTACTTCAAAGTAAATCCTGCATTGCACTCTCAGTTTGTAGGCTATTCAAGCACCCAGAACTCAGAAACACTTGTGGGTTTTGTTTCTCATAAATACATACTTTCTAATGTTTATTTAATTCATTAATTTCTCTTCAAGTGCATCTTAACCAACCTGCCACTGTACAATATTTGTGGCTATTGTCTCAGGTAATACTCTCTAATATTTATTTTAAGATAAATCCTGTCTTGCCTCTTTTTTTCTCTTCAAATGAATCTCAACCAAGCTGTTTTCATACTGCACAGCCACTGCACAACATTTGTGGCTATTGTCTCTCAGATAATACACTCTAATGTTCTTTAAAGATAAAACCTATATTCTCTCTGTCTCTATTTGCTGTCTATTCATGTGCTGGCATAATGTCGTGATGCTGGGCAGTTTCTACCAGTACATAATTTAAGTCTATATCTAGAATATTTTAAAAATAATTGGGGTTCTGGGGCTGGGAGCAAATTCAGGAAATGGGGGGTTGCAGTTTGAAGTTTTTAGTGGTCTCTGAACACCAAACCATATTCATTCAACCCTGCACAAATTGAATCTGAGCACTTCCGCCCATCAATAATCCAGAGTTATTACTTTAATGGACCTATAACCTGTGTTTCAGTCTAAATCTTTTTACACCCATAGCATACATTAAATTTTTTATTTTCTTATTTCAGATAAACTCTCACCAAACATCATTTTATTCAGCTATGTGCTCATAATACATGATATGTATTTTTATAATCCCTAGAATTAAATTCTGAATATGTTCTTACAGTATCTCACAAAAGTGAGCATGCGCCTCACATTTTTGTAAATATTTTATTATTTCTTTTCATGTGACAACACTGAAGAAATGTGCAGTTTGTAGAATTCCCAACGCACACGTTCCTGCTTTACAAGTGGCTTAATTGTAATGTGGGTGCTGAAGTAACCAACGGCTGGAACCACATGTCATCTAGAGCAAATAGTGTCACCAGCATACCAGGATCTTCAAATGAGTCCAATCTTTAATGAGATGATCACATCGTTACAGCAAAGAGCGACGTTTTGGAGCCGCACAGGACCCCTTCATCAAGCATGTGAAGGGGTCCTGTGCGGCTCCGAAACATCGCTCTTTGCTGTAAGGATGTGATCATCTCATTAAAGATTGGACTTATTTGAAGATCCTGGTGTGCTGGTGACACTATTTGCTCTAGAATAAATGACACTTTGCTACAATGTAAAGTGGTGAGTGTACAGCTTGTATAACAGTGTGAATTTCCTGTCTCCTCAAAATAACTCAACCGCTGGCAACAAAAGTGAGTACACCCCTAAGTGAAAATGTCCAAATTTGGCTCAATTAGCCATTTTACCTCCCCAATGTCATGTGTTTTGTTAGTGTTACAAAGTCTTAGGTGTGAATGGGGAGCAGGTGTCTTAAATTTGGTGTTATCGCTCTCACTCTCTTATACTGGTCACTGGAAGCTCAACATGGCACATTATAGCAAAGAACCCTGAAGATCTGAAAAAAAGAATTGTTGCTCTACATAAAGATGGCCTAGGCTATAAGAAGACTGCCAAGACCCTGAAACTGAACTGCAGCACGGTGGCCAAGATCATACAGCGGTTTAACAGGAAGGGTTCCACTCAGAACAGGCCAGGCCATGGTGGACCAAAGAAGTTGAGTGTGCATGCTCAGCATCATATGCAGAAGTTGTCTTTGGAAATTAGATGTATGAGTGCTGCCAGCATTGCTGCAGAGGTTGAAGGGGTCAGCCTATCAGTGCTCAGACCATACACCACACACGGCATCAAATTGGTCTGCATGGCTGTCATCCCAGAAGGAACCCTCTTCTAAAGATGATACACAAGAAAGCCCACAAACAGTTTGCTGAAGACAAGCAGACTAAGAACATGGATTACTGGAACCATGTCCTGTGGTCTGATGAGACCACGATAAACGTATTTGGTTCAGATGGTGTCAAGCGTGTGTGGTGGCAACCAGGTGAGGAGTACAAAGACAAGTGTGTCTTGCCTACAGTAAAGAATGGTGGTGGGAGTGTCATGGTTTGGGGCTGCATGAGTTCTGCCGGCACTGGGGAGCTACAGTTCATTGAGGGAACCATGAATGCCAACATGTACTGTGACATACTGAAGTAGAGCACGATCCCCTCCCTTCGGAGACTGGGCCGCAGGGCAGTATTCCAACATGATAATGACCCCAAATACATCTCCAAGATGGCCAATGCCTTGCTAAAGAAGCTGTGGGTAAAGGAGATGGACTGGCCAAGCATGTCTCCAGACCTAAACCCTATTGAGAATCTGTGGGGCATCCTCAAATGGAAGATGGAGGAGTGCAAGGTCTCTAACATCCACCAACTCTGTGATGACATCATGGAGGAGTGGAAGAGGACTTCCGTGCTCAAGAGGGTTAAGACAGTGCTGGAAAATAATGGTGGCCACACAAAATATTGACACTTTGGGCCCAATTTGGACATTTTCACTTAGGGCTGTACTCACTTTTGTCGCCAGCAGTTTAGACATTAATGGCTGTGTGTTGAGTTTTTTTGAGGGAACAGCAAATTTACACTGTTATAAAAGCTGTACACTCACTACTTTACATTATAGCAAAGTGTAATTTCTTCAGTGTTGTCACATGAAAAGATAGAATAAAATATTTACAAAAATGTAAGGGGTGTACTCATTTTTGCGAGATACTGTATATCAGCCTCCTGTTGATGAAGGAAGGTCAACACTTCGGATCTCTTCCTGTTTGTACAGTGCTGTTCGTCAATAGTTTGTTCATGCTTACTGGAGAAGAGAGCAGAGAGGGAGCTTATCAGTGTGCTGCTTCCCTCCTGATGGTAAGTCAACCGAATGTGTAGGTTGGTGACTAAAATGTATAGTTTAACTTCAACAGAAAAAGTTATCTCACCAACCTGGTTATCTGGATCACAAAAAGTCTGAGCAATAACAAATCCTTTAGCTTGTAAAACAGTTTATGTATGCAGTAGATATTCAAATGTCTGTTTAGCTGTTTGCCTGGAAACTCAGCTTTAAACTATGTAACATCTCAGAACTGATCAATTGCTGTAAGCAACAAAGACACTAGCCTTTTAGACACTTTTTTAAAAATAAGGCCATGCAATATTAAAGTATAGTTGTGCACACTGTTCCACTGAAATATTTACAAGAGCATTGCCTTTTTACCATAAAGATCCAGAGAGGATCAATTGAAGATACCCAATGCTTGTCTTACCACTTGACATATTCTGCTTTCATCTCATTTGATGAGACAAAACACATTGGGAGTGATCAGATCTGCATTGATTTTTCTAGTAATCTCTAAGACATAATATATATTTCCAGTGCTAGTTAGAGATGGTAACATCTAGCAGGATTCTATATTTCTCTCAAACTTTTGTCCTTTGCTCCAGTTTTATACATTAATCTTGCTGGTTGGGATGAAAAGCTGTAGATGGGTTTATTGCAGATCATGTGTTACCATCTTTTTCCTGATATAATGTAGGAAGGACAAGGCTAGCTTTACTAATTTGTAAATTTACCGAAGAGTTGATGGTTGCTCAATTATGCCATTTTCAGCTAGGTTAGGTGAAACTATTGTGTCTAAGCAATGTTGCCAGCTGGCCGCTGTATGGAACTACAATCAATCATACAAGTTAGAAAACCTGGCTAATCTGTAGTGTTTATCCACTAAGATAACAGGAAACCCTAGCTGATTCTAACATTTAATTGCGTCAAGCTGTAATGCTGCCATACCATATGCATTCCTCAATGGTCATTAGCCTCAACCAATTAAGAGATAGGCCTGCATTGGTGGTTAAGTGGGGAAGGGGACACTGTACCTTCCAACATTCTTTTCAATATTTATCATTACACATTCCAAAAATGATCAAGAGGATTGAGAATGCAGTTCAGCTATATGCTAAAGGATAAATGCACTACTATTAAAGTAGAACTATGGACAACTATTTTGGATTGAGCAAGGGAGGGTTATAACCTCTGTCAGATTTTTTATTCACCATCTCTGTCCCATTGGGCAGATTCTCCTTTACTTCCTGTCCCATAGCCAAATAGGAAGTGAGAGGAAATCCCTACAAATTAAGGGAATTTCTTGGAGACCCTAGGTCACCAGAACTAATGTCCCCATTGGAAGATTTCCTCTCTATTATGTTTCTGAGAACAACCCAAAATGTAGGATTTTCGTTTACATTCATTTTTAATGTTAATGGTAAACAGGACAAATAGAGAGGGTGAATCTCCCTAATTGGGACACAGGCAGCAATAGAAACCTGATAGGTATTATAATCCTTCTCCACTATATCCAAAACTAAAATGCTTGAGGTGATTGTAGCCGTATTAGTGCAATTGCAACAGAGAAAATTGAGCACTGTCTGTTATACTTTTTTTATTTGCACTAACATACAATTTTTCAGGACAAGCTTTCAGGGTGTGTCCCCTTCTTCAAGGCCCAAGCAGTACTGATACTCAAAAGTTTTAGCAGAATGTTAAAAAAAATTTCTAAGGAAAAGGAAAAATAAACAAACACACACAATCCAATGTATATGGCAATGGTAATAAAGCTAGCAGCAGAGTTAGTGAGATAAGACAGAGGGAGAGCTGTAGACTGGGGGGGGGGGGATGACAGTCACAGATGGGGTCGTAAAACATTACAATAAGTAAGGAAACCTATATCTAAATTTAGGCTGTTATTTTTTTGTGTGAAAGAGAAGTATAATTTTTAGTTCAAATGTTTTCCTTTCCTGGATAGTTCTGAAATTCCCTTTAACCACTTCCACACCGCCTACCGTCTATTTACGGTGGCAGTGTGGACGCTGGGCGCGAACCGTCGTAAAAAAACGGCGATCTGCGAGTGGCCGCTAGGGGGCGCGTGCGTCTGCCGAACTCCTGAGGAGTGTGCCCGCGGCTCAGGCGAACCCGATGTCCGCCGGCAAGCCGCGATGAGCGGCCACAGGCAAAGGACGGGGAACTGCCGATGTAAACACGGAGGTTCCCTGCTCTGTTAGTGGGGGCATGGGAGATCTGCTGATCCCTGTCACTGGGATCAATTAGATCTCTCATGCCCATGGTAGCCCAGCCCCCCCCACAGTAAGAACACACCCAGGGAACATAGTTAACCCCTAGATCTCCCCCTGCAGGTTAACACCTTCACTGCCAATGACATTTACACAGTAATCATTGGACATTTAAATTTCTGATCTCTGTATAAGTGTCATTAGTCCCAAAAAAGTGTCAAAAATGTCCGACATGTCTGCTGCAATATCGCAGTACTGCTAAAAATCACAGATCGCTGCCATTACTAGTAAAAAATAAAAATAAAATAAAAACCCCAGAAATTAATTCTCATCATCCGTAAACGCGGTCACTTTTGCGCAAACCAATCAATAAACGCTGATTGCGGGGGTTTTTTTTACCAAAAATATGAGGAAGAATATAAATTGGCCAAAACCAATGAAAAAAAATGTTTTTTTATTTTTTTTTTGGAATTGTATTTTAGCAAAAAGTAAGAAATTTGTTTTTTTTTGCAAAATTGTCGCTCTTCTTTTGTTTATAGCGGTGATCAGAAATCACACAGAGGTGATCAAATACCACCAAAAGAAAGCTCTATTTGTGGGAAAAAAAGGGCGCAAATTTTGTTTGGGTACAACGTCGCACGACCGCACAATTGTCATTTAAAACAACGCAGTGCCGAATCACAAAAAGTGCTCTGGTCCTAACCTGGGAAATCCTTCCGGGGCTGAAGTGGTTAAGAACTAAAACATTGAGGTCTTCAATAAAAAACTAAAAAAAAGTTTTCCCTTTAGTTATACATTAAGAAATAAAGGCCCAAAAAACATAAAGGTAAAATCCTAATAATTTGATTCTTAGTGCAAAACTGTATATGAACTTGCACTTTGCCTATACAGGATATGTGACAGTTCTCAGGCTTTGCGATGGGCCAATCATGTTGCAAGAATCTCAACTGGGGAAGCAAATTGGGAGCTTCTTGATTTCATTTCTGCCCTTTACAATGAATTTGTTCATAGGCAGATGAGGGAGGTGGGGAAATGTAACAATGGTTAGTAAACCGTGCCTAATGTTCCTCAGGTAAAATGAAGCTGTTACTTTGCCTAGTATGATGGATTGGAATCAGGAAACAGAGAAGCTACATCGTTGCTGGTCTTTTCTGAGAGAACAAATTAGGATACAGATTTCTAAATGCACAGGACCAGGTCCACAAGCCTAAACCAGAACATTAGCAGCCTCTGATTGCCACTGTCTCAACACCAGGTGACATCACAGGCATAGGTGTGCGCACAGGGTGTGCCAGGTGTGCCTGGGCACACCCTATTCACCCCGTGGGGTGCAGATTCCCCCTATTTAGACCCATGATATTTCACCAAAGCTCCATACCGGGGCTCCTAAATTGTAAATAATAATAATAAAAATAAATTAAATTGTAAAAAATAAAATAATGAAAATAAAAACTAATGACGCCATCCACTTCCCTAATGACACCATCCATTGCTGACATTGTCAGTATACTGTATATACACGCATATGTGTTTGAGCTTTGAGGTGCACACCCTAATGCCATAGGCTGTGCACACCTATGATCACAGGCACAATAGTAGATACCTACATAGCAATCCAATACTCCTCCCTGCAGATGAAGCAGGCATACTTACTTGTGATATACTGTAAACATCAACAGGGAGGTGGCAGTTTCTTGTACAGTTAGTATATGAATTGTCATTCACCCATGTCTACCATTATCATCATTTTATTCTCCTTTTGCATTTGTAACGGTGACATTTTTTCACTAAATATATTTTTGACAGACGCTTTTATTTATTTTTACTTTTCATTTCAATCATGTTGCACCACAGAAATTGGCAGACGTCTGCACTTGTCACATACTTACTTTTGATATATGAATTAATGTCTGCAGCTGAATGATGAGCAATAAAATCCTGCAACTTATAATAATAGTGCTTGGTGATATTTTCCTATTCTTGTGCTTTACAAATGTCACATTTTGCTTATTTACATCCAGCAAATAATGGAATGGTGGTGACTTACAATATTGATATTGTGATTAATGAGTAGTGTTTTATTGCTGTCTGTTTTTGAAAAATGCAGGTCAGTATCATGGTGCTCTGCCGTTTCCAGACATTCTTTTACAGAGAAAACCAAGTTTTATTTATAAATTGAAAGTAAAACCTACATATATACAGCATAAATCCTAATATCTATCTTAAAATGGATCCATATAATCTTTGCAATGTCCAGTAATATGTTATATATGTTATATACTATTTTAAATGAAAATAAAGAATCACTTTAGGTTGTTGGTACTTTATGCTGACCTGACTGAAGCTGCATATGACTAATGACCTTTTCACTTTATGCTATGCATTAATGCATGTGTGTGGGTGAGGCCTACTCACCCTGCAGGTGGGGGTACCTTTCTCATGCCCAGGACCAGGTGGGGCCACATTCACGTGAAAGTCAACATTATGATGGTACACCAGCTTAGAGATGAGCCATACACTGTGAGCAGCAGTTAAATGTACAGAGTCCCTCTGTATAACATGCATCTCGTTTTACTACACACCTTCCTCTCTGACATTGCATTTAGGAAGGGCACTGCTGAGCCCATACTCTCTTCACCAGGGATGAACTGTCATCTACTCCAGGTACCACGCTTTATGACCGGCTACTGCTCACTTCCCACCAGTTCATGGTTATCTGTGACACTGCTCTACAACTCCAACTCTCATGCCAAATTAACCTTTTACAGTGACCTTGCTTATATCCCATGTGTGCTTTACAGGTCCAGTTCCTCTAATATGCCCCTTGAATAACTTCAGATCAGACTCAAGAACAATTCAAGAACTTTACTTTAAAGATGCTTCAGGAACATTACACCATTAAAGTGCATCTCAGTCTATTTCCTAAGTAACTACTCTGTGACTGTCCAGGCGTACCTATAGAGGTGTGAGTCTATAACTGGTAATGTCCACAACTGGTGAATCCCTTGGGGTGATAAACTCATGTTACATCCTTCCAGGTGACATGGACCCTCCAGCTCCTATGTGGTCCCATTCAACAGAAGAGCTCCATAGTGTGACCCTCCCCCTCTATATATGTCAACCAGGTAGGAAGGCAGGATCCAAAAATCCTGGGAAGCCTGTGGTAAGAACAGCCCTAGCCTGGGCAGCCTAAGCTCACTTGCTATTGCAGAACATTCCTCTTGTAGGCACCTGCCTACATGTGAGTTATCGCAATGCTGGTGCTAAGGCACTCTGCATCAAGCTTAAGGCAACCCCTTCATTTTGAATGGGCTGTTAACACACCAAGACACAGCAAAAACCAGACCCGCAACACATATTCTACAAAAGATGGTTGTTCTGCAAGCACCTACTGTACTTGTAAGTTGGGGATGCCACTGGGAATGAATGCCATCACAACATACCACATAGAGTGGCGTGTGTTGTTTTAGTGCAGCACATACGTGTGAAGCTGGCAACACGCCTTAATGCATGAATAAACAGCAGGACTTTTTTTAATGCAGTGCACCATGACACTTTTAACACAGTGTACCATGTCACCATGATCCTTTTTTTATGTTGTGTTAACCATGACCGCAAATAGGTGTGAATGGGCCCTACCGAAGTTTCACCAAGCCACAGAGGTATAAGTCCAGTCATGCCTTCAGCTCTACCAACTGAAATAAAATGGATCCTTACTGAGGATCAGTGTTTCCATGGTCAGACTTTAGTTCACCAGGCACTCCATACAGTATATAGTGGGGCTCCATGCCTCTTAAACATCTGTTCTTATAATTCTTTAGTACTTTATATTGCTACAGTTACAGTAAGTAATACTACATCTGATATCCCATGCCTGAGGCCCCTTACATGCTTTCTTTTACCAGGAGCAATCATTTGAAAGAAGAGCCAAGGACTTTGAACATTCTGAAGTTGGTTATTTCAAATTTTCTCCTGAGGCAAGCTCATTGATATGGAAGGCTGTGCACCACAGAATCCAATATAGTCCAATGAGCTCCACTTTAACATGATAGCAATAATTAAATATCTGCGTGGTTAGTTAGAAAGTCAGGTCCTGAGCTCACACATTCTTAGGTATTTCTTGCCAGTGAATGTATTAAGGGATGAGGTTAATGAAATAATCCCATCAGAAAGGTAAGTAGAAACTGTTCTAAGGTGGAGAACCTCTGGAAGGTTTGTTTTGGCACTTCTCAGTTTTGATCTTTCTACAGCTAGAAAAACATGGGATGATTTAGTAATAAATGTTCTTTCTATTAAAGAATTGTTAGTATATTCATCAGTGCAATATACACAATTTGACACATAGTACACAAGAAAAACATGTCTTTAAAAATCATAGTGTGGGACTGATGTGAGGGTTGTATGCTCTGAGCTATGAACAGAGCTATCTGGATTTGCTTTATCATTGGGAAAACCAAATAAACCATTGCAATGTAATAAAACAGTACGATAATCATAAAAAATAATGAGAATATGGTGATAGAAGTAGGAATGAATTTTGTTTAAATTCTTTAAAATGTGCACAGATCGTTTTATTATCATTTCTATGGTCAGTAGTAGTTTTATCATTAAGTTCAAACAGTAATGCTCTCATACATTTTTCTATAATTCTTACACATGAATATATTTTATTGCAATTTCTTTTTGCATGACACTGCTAACACAGTCTCCAAAAACTTTTACCTTTTTCACTTATTTTTCTGTTAAATTAGCTGTATACAGGCTCCCGGAATCAATCCTACTTCTTCGCATCTTCAAAGTCAAGCATCCAATTTACATGTAATGATCTAAAAAATATGTCAACACAGCACTACAAATAATTTCTCACACAGCACAGTCTGTAAAGTATTGCCTGACTTCCTTTTTTGCCACAAGTATATTTTATATAAATGATATATCGTGTAAACACAATATTTCTTTTAGTGTCACATAAACACCATAGGAAACTGGTTACTTGTAACTATTCTCTTCTTTTTTGATAGGCATACTTAAAGGGTAACTCCACTTTCTCTGGGGAAAAAATAGCATCCCCTGCAACAAAAATGTAATTTTTGGAGAGATACTTTTAATAAGAACACGTCTAAAGGGATGCAAGCACAGCAGATTTCCTCATTAGTTCTCTGCAGCTGCACACCTAGCAGTTAATTATGAAACCACTCCCATTAGACCCACTCAGTACAAAGGGACAGACAAACACAGAGGGATTTCTTCAGAATAACAAAAGGTGGGAATCTGCAACAAAGGTCGTTATAATCCTTGCAATGTACATAGATCACCCAGAGGGGAATGCTTTTTTCTCAACAAAAGTGGAGTTACGCTTTAAATTGTAAAGTTTTGAATTTCTATCCAAATAATTGTTTCCTTTTCTAAAAAAAATGTTTAGCTACAGATTTACTGTAACTAGAATATAATGATGTGTTATACCAAGCCATTGCAATAACATGGGGTTCATTTACCAAATAAATACACACTGTTCATTTAACAAAGGGAATGCTTACTTTACCCAGGTAATGAAGTAAAACCCCACACCCCTCTGAGAAAGCCACAGTGAAAAGGGTTATAATGTGTATAGAAAAGGAGACACACCGCTCCAAGGAAGCTAGGCGAAACACGTTAGAATGTGCAGCGCTTCTCTCTCTTACTGGGTCCTCCTCCACCCCAATTGGGTGCCTTCATGCAGACTTATTGGGCACAAGTATGAAGGTCCCTCTAGCATCCTTGGTGACACTCTTGTCAGTGAATAAGATCCAACGTGGGTGGACCAGTGAAATTAAGCCTTTACCTTTGTCGCCACATATGGACTTATAGGCCTGATTTGTTCCATATGTTTGCTTACCTTTTGTTTATTCACCATTATAGTATATCGTTGTAAATTACACAGGTTGTCTTTCCTTCATGCATGCACTGTATTTACAAGGATACCATTTACCAAGGTTATCAATGCATTCATATGCAAAAGTAGAATTTCGGGTGCAAGGATTACACGCATACAGCTGTTCAGGTGGAGTGTACAGCAATAGAAGCTGTTAAGGTCTATAGAGCCTTTAAACAGTATTCAGGGATTGTATGTGAGGACACTGGAGGCTGCCATCCTCAGAGTTGAGCCAGCTCTGTGTAGATGATAAGAAAGCGGGGGAAAAGGAAGCATCACCTCAGTGTAGCATCACAAATAGAGGTTTATTGCAGAGGATCAAAAACACTTGCAAGAGGGAGATAAAAACATGCTTATAATATGTGTCAGGCATCTCGCCGCTGTCTTCTATCCTGTGAGCACCGCCGGGAGAAGGTCCACTGGAGTGGGGAACAAGTAGGAGGAATGGACACACTGTAGATAACAGAATGTACTCGCCGACCAGTGTAAAGGATTACGGCAGATGTGACGTCACCTGAGAGGATAGGAGAGGCTTGGGCATACAGGCTAGACCTTCTCCCAGCAACACTCACAGGATAGAGGACAGATGAGATTCCTGAGACTCATGAGATGAGATAGAAGACAGATGAGACAGGGGAGATTCCTTTTCTCCCTCTTTCTTAATGCATTCATACAGCCTTTACCATCTGGTCTATCTGCAGACATGCTCTGTGTGAGAATTTACATGCTATTTCTGAGTTGTGAATGGGCTATTAGGCCCTGTACCAGATGTCCATTGATGATCTATACTGTAAACATTATATCCAGTAACCCCAAATTTAAAGCTATGTGTGTGTAGAGATGGGAAGGCCTGGAAAAAAAACCTGAAAAAATGGGAAAAATTTTTTTTTATGTTTTTTTATTCAAAGCCATGTTTTGTCTTTTTCCAGAAAAATTGGGAAAAAATGAAAGAAGTGTGAAATATACTCTCTTACAATGATAAATAATATATCTATGGCATGGTATTCAAACTATATAACATGAAGACCTTAAAGAGGAAGTAAACCCAGATGGGGTTTACTTCCTCTATATCCCCCTGTAAAGTAGAAACATAATGGACTGGCCGGAGTCGCGTGACGTCATGCATGCGTGCGGGAGCCACCAGTCACGGCCGTTCCTTCACTGCGCATGTGCCGACATGACATCAGCACAGCTTCAACACTGCATATCTCCAGAACCGTGCAGGTTTGGGAGATATGCAGTGCACCTACAGGTAACCCTCATCATAGGCTTACCTGTAGGTTAAAGTGGTTGTCACAAGTTGACAACCACTTTAATGAAACATATCTGAGACAGTATGTAACATCTTAAATTATTGTAAGTTCTTACAGCTGAAGACAAGAAAATCCTGTAATACAATTCAAGTAACACTGTACTTCTCAAAGCAGTTCTCAAACAAGAGAAATATGCATATTTATCACTAAAGGGTACTGCAGGGGAAAGGCTCTAATTTAGTTTGCTTGCGGAATCCATTTTGTACCTCCTACAGTTGGGTGATTGATAGGATACATTATTTTCTGTCCTCTTAATTCTTAATTGACAGGTAAGAGGGTGAATTTGTCTGACAAATTTGTTTATCGTTATAACCTTTAAATGACTCATATTAATATTCTGCACCGTGACAGCATAATGTTTACCTATAGTCTGGTCAGTAAATCGTTTTTTTCTTTTCCTCCTCTCGGGAAAATGGTAAGACCAACATCTAGAGTTTAGAAACATTTTCACAGTGCAATTTCTGCTGAAAGTAAAGCTGCAATTTGCAAATATTGTGAGAAGAAATGTTCTTTTCCAAATGCTACAAGAATTACAAAACACATCCTGGCATGTCAAAGGTGCCCAAATGCATTATGGAATGATGAGGACCATAATGAATGTGTAAGCTGCTTTTCCCTCCAGAGTTCTCATTCCAGAAATACTAGTCTCTGCTATTTCTGGATCATTACAAAGTGTTTCTTCACCAGCACAATACCTTCATTTACAGATAAAATGACACCTGAAAATCAAACTCTTGCAAGAGCACTATATGCTTCTGGAACAGCATTGTCAATAACTGAAAATGGCAGAAAGCTTTTTAATTATTATGAGGGAAAGGGCGTGGTTATCTGTTCATATATATGGTTTAAATGTTCTTAACACACTGTATACAGTCCTTGTTCCATTTGTAATAATAAAAAAAAAATTAAAAAGCAAGTTTAGTTTACTGAATAAGCTGTACTTTAATTAAATCATAATACTTTGCATTTCATCTTCCCAGTGTAAAAAAAAAACAACTTTCAGTTTGTAAAACTACTTCACAATGAATTTTTTTTTTTACAAAATTTCCATTTTTTCCAGAAAAAAACAGAGAAGAAACTTTTTTTCCATGGTTTCACAATTTCCGGAAATTTGAAATCTCTGTGTATGTAAATATTGGAGGAAACAAGTTAGCAGCTCCCATGATGGGAGGTCTGCTGTGCCCATTACCTCTGGATCATTATTTTGTCAGTTTCTGTTTTGCTTGTTTGATGCGCGGAGTATTCAAGGAACCCATGTCTTTGGAGATTGATTGTGTTGATGAAATACCATCTGATGGTCTTATATGTGCCAACATCTGGAACATTTTCGGGCTTTACAGCATACAGTTCACTGTTTGTCATTTTGCCAATACCAGAGAGAATTACAAATAACAATCACTTGATTTTTACATATTCCAGGCAACCCTATGAGTGTGCTTGACAATATTACTATTTCAACTTATATCTACAAGTTTGGAGACTTCAAAGATATTCACAACATAAACAACATGTGATTAAAAGTGATGAGGACACTAGAGCTTAAGTATCAGATAGATTTGAACATCTACAGTATATATGTAATTTAATGTGAAGAAGGACCCAGGAATGATATAGAATATTGATTGTATTTACGTTGAATTTTGTACTTGTGTATCGTATTACTTACAGAGCAAAGCATTTATTTACAGCATTTTGCCAGTGGTATATTATATTTAAATGGGTGCCCATATCTTTTAAGTTTTTTTTAATTCTTTTTTACTGAAATTTTCATAATAAAGTTAAAAACATTAAAACAGAATCATCAGTCAGCACTACAATACACCAGCATCAGTGAACAATGCAGCTCTAGACCATACCAGTGATATCGTTCATGTTTGTTGGACCCGCTTGAATACCCAGTCATGTGCAAGGATATCAAAATCATGATTTTGCTTTTCACATATTCGGATGTGAACGTCAGCTGGTCAGAGACGTATATTTTTAACTTATTTTTATTATTAGCTTGTTATTAAATTCTTATTGAGAGGCAGTAAAGTGAACAATATGAACAACCTTGTCTGACTTAGCCACTGAGGTTAGTTGTACGGGGTGTATTCTATGGAGGGGCAGACATTCTACAGAGCACTTCCTTTTTCTGTCCACTATGCTCCTTAAAGAGGTTGCAAACCCCTGTGAAAAAAAAAAAAAAAAACTGCAACACAAAGGCATAATGAGCTAATATGCACCACATACTAGATCATTATGAAATACCTTAGAACAAGGCCCTGCAGCAGCACACGCACGCCACTGCGCCAACCGACATCTTCCCAGATGTTTCTTCTGGGTTTGCGGTCATGGGAGCTGCCGGTCATGGCACAGGCCCTGAAGAAACAGCACGGGCAGCCCTTCCTTCAGGGAGCATGCACTGATGACGTAATGGTCGGCGTATACAGTAAATAATCCAAAATGTGCAAGTTTAGGAGATATTTAGAGTATCTATAGGTAAGCCTTATTATAGGCTTACCTATAGGTTCAAACAAACAAGGGGAGTTTACTTTCTCTTTAACTACTCAGCGCTGCATGAATGACTTTTTCTGGTTACTTACAAGATGTAATGTGAACTTCTCCATTTTGACAGATGGCAATGACTATGGTCAATCAAAATCTAGCAGTGAGCAGTTAAAACTGCAATATGTCAACAGATCAATGTTCTTTTAAGTGCTCTGTTTCTCACAATATCATCTCTCAGACTATCATATTAAATTATTCAACAATTACTTAATTGGAAACCCCAGAGATTGATCCTACCATCATAAAATTATAACCGGAAAACCATGGGAAAGTAGTGGTTAGTACCTGGGATCAGAGTGTATATCTCTCAACCAAAAGTGCAATACATTTTTTTCATATCTCATATAGCAAGAAGATTTTAGAAAGAATGCAGCTCCACATGAAATGAGGCGCAGAAGCAGAATGAACACCCTTAAAAATTAAGAAAAAGTCATGGACATAGGTGAGTATATATTTTTTATAACAATATTCTTTATTGGGTTTGTAAAATAGTACAATTTACAAAGGATAATGTCATTGGTACAGAAGTTCAGTAGTAGTACAAAAATTCACTACTGTAACAGTAGGTTACTACAGAGGTTTTCGCATCAATATGTACATGGAAACAATTTGGGTAAGTACACAAGGATATTCTAAAGGTACAGTGGTACATTTGGTGAAACATTATTGAAAGGTCATGAGAACTGCTAGTGAGATAACAGTTTAGTGAGCCAGCAGGTTTCTCTGCAAGTGCGTATTGGTTTATTTATTTATTTTGCAATATTTTTATGCATATGGCCATATTTCCCAGGTTTTGTGAATTTTTTTGTAGGATAGAGAGTTAATTGCCAGTAATTTTTCATAAGTTCTATTCATGTTGATTTTGGTGATTACCTCTGATATGTTTGGAGCTAGTTGTGACATCCATTTGGTAAGAATAGTGAATCTGGCTGCAAGTAAAATGTGGGTTACCATCTGCTGGTAGTCTGTGGGGAAGTTCTCTATCCCTAGGTTTAATATAGCAAGCTTTGGGCATGCCGGTGTAATTATATTAGTGCTTCTAGAAATGAGATGGAACACTTGTGTCCAGAAGCTTGTCAATGCAGGACACCCCCATATCATATGCAACAAATTTCCCACCTGCCCACAGTTGCGCCAACATTGGGCTGATTGGGAGGGGGAGAATTTTGCTATATTATAGGGTGTGTAATACCATCTGTTGGTAATTTTTACGGTCATTTCCCAATGTGCATTGCAGTGTGATGCTTTAGTGATGGAGTGGAAGGCTTTTTTCCACTTTTCCGGGGGAAATGTGCATCCTAATTCTTTCTCCCATCTTTCTATAGGGTTGGATTTTTTAAAACTGATGTGTTTTGAAGAATATCATAGAACATGCATATTCCTTTGGATTTGGGGCTTGGTTCCATGTAGAAGTCCCATGCCCTGTGATGTGAGAGTAGGCGTTTAATTAGATGTTTGGTAAGGAAATGTAGTATTCGGATGATTGTGAATGCTGCTGACGGGTGTAAATTATATTCCTTAATCAGGGCGTCTACGGTTTTGAGACAGTCCTTGTCATAAAGTTGTTTAATCTCTCTGAGGCCTCCTCTACTAAGAGGATTAGTGTCTATCATGGGGATCATAGCTTCAATATGTTAATAGGGAGGGTGACTTTTTGTAGTATGTCATGGAAGTTGTGTTTTTTAGATAGGTGTCTCCAGACTCTAAGGGAAGCTTGCGTAGTAATTGACAGAGGTTTAAGGTCCCAGTTTTTCCATAAATCACTTATGAGTAGTAAGCATAGGTCTTTTGTTGGGGATTGAGTTGTCTCTATTTCCACCCATAGTGGGGTATCCAATTTTTAATCTGGTCTAGGTGCACCGCCCAGTAGTAATCCTGTATATCTGGCAACCCTGCCCTTCCTACTCGTTTGCTACTGGTGAGTGAGGAATTAGCACTTTTCCCCTTCCAAATAAACGTAGGGAGTAATTTCTGTAGTGTTCTTATCTGGTTAGATGGGATTGGGATTGTTAAGTTACAGAAAAGGTGTAGGATTTGTGGCATTATGTTCATTTTGAATGCTGCGAGCTTACCCCCCCCCCCCCCCCGATCATAGTACTATATGCAAAATTCTATCCAGCTCTTTGGAGTTTTTGGCTATTAAAGGTTGTATATTTAATGGGATTAGTTGGGAAGTTTGTGCCGTAATGATTATTCCTAAGTATCATATTCCTCTTGTGCTCCAAGGGAACAGGGTTTGGGATTTAAGATTTTGTTTGTCACGAGGGTTCACCCCTAGGTCTAATATCTCTGATTCGGAGGTATTCATTTCGTAGTACGAAATGTCGCTAAATTGTTTCAGCATTTTTTATGCTTTGGTAATTGATTTCGATGGATCGGTCAGCATTAGGATGATGTCATCCGTAAAAAGATTAATTTTGTGGGAAGAGTTTTGGAAAGTGAGGCCTTTTATGTCTTGAGCTGATCTTATGGATTCCACCAAAGGTTCTGTCGTCCTGCTACACATCCCATTTGGTAATTTTTTATCAACTTCGGTACCTTTATTATTCTTTTTGCAAGTAATTTTGCTAATATTTTGGTATTTTTGTTAAGCAGGGAAATAGGGCAGAAGTTGGCTGAGGTAATTGGATCTTTCCCTGGTTTAGGAAGAGTGACCAAGTAGGCTCTCAACTTCTCCGGGGGTAGGGAAGTTTCTTATGCAGCTTTTGTGGATACTTTTAGTAAGTGAGGGGTTAATTCATGGTGAAAAATCTTATTATATTAATTGGGGAATCCGTCAGGGCCTGGGGGTTTCCCTGTTGGAAGAGATTTAATTTTTTTCAGTTAATTCAATTTTGTTCAAGGGTGCATTAAGTTCTTGTAGTTGTGTTTCTGATAGAGTCGGTAGGTTAACTTTTTCCAGGAATTTTTGTATGCCTGTTACGGTTGGTTAGGGGGTGTTGGGATCATCTTTCAAATTATAAAGGGCGCTGTAGTAATTTGTGAATTAATCCGCTATAGTCTGGGGGTGTGAGATTTTGTGTGATGAGGTGGGATGGATCAAGTTTGATATTCTAGTTTTTGCTTGTTATAGCTTGATTCTGATGGCCAGGTACTTTCCTGCTTTATTAGCTTGTGCATATGTGGTCAATTTCAATCTCCTTAGGTGAGTATCATATTGTTCAGACAGTAAGATTCTAAGCTGTTGCCTCAATTTTGCTAAGGAGTTAGCTGTTGGTAGGGTTGGATGCTGTTTGTTTTCTGTCTCCAAAATATGGATTTCTGTTAAGAGGTTTTTTAAGTTGGTATTGTATTTTTTTTGGCTCTGGAGCTCTGTTGAATGCAGATGCCTCTCATAAAGGACTTATGTGCATTCCACAGTGTCCAATTGTCCGAGACAGATTGTGTGTTAGTTTGGAAGAATTCCTGGAGATGTTGGGAGATAACGTCAGCATATGATGGGTCCTGTAAAATCTTAATATTGCACCTCCAGACCGCAGCCCTCTCTTGTGGAGCTCCCTCCTCTATTGATAGTATGATGGCTGCATGGTCCGACGATGTTATATCTTTAATAATGGAGGAGGAAGCTCTCTGGAGCAGCCAGAGGTTAGTTACAAAAAGATCAATACGAGAGTATGAATGATGTCTGGAGGAGTAGAAAGTGAAATCCTTCTCTGAGTCATGTTGACACCTCCAAACATCATACACCCCCTCTTCGTGAAATACAGATCTAAGTGATAAAGGTCTCCTTTTAGTGCATGAGGATGAGTCCATTGAAGGATCAACTGTTAAGTTAAAATCGCCACACATTAGAAGGTGTCCATACCTACTTGATGGGATCCTCTTAAATAACTTGCGGATGAAACGGATTCGGTGGGTGTTAGGCACGTACACAGTCAAAAAATAAAACAAAAATAAGCTGCGCCAACCCTTAAACACTCAATAAAATATTTTTCTTTATCACCGCTGCAACTTAAATAATGTGAATTCTACATTCCAGATACATAAAACAAACAAAAAAGTTGCGCTTGTGACATAATATGTGTAACTGCAAAGAATAAAGTCCAAAAAAAGTGTAAATAAATATATAAACAGAAGGAAAGTCCAAAACATCCAATCCAGTGTAATAAAAATGGGGACAATCTTCTCCAAGTTTCATATATGAGTTAACATCCACCACATCACCACTCAAGTGACAAAAGAATCCTCCACCAAATATGGAAGTACCCTTACCGGAACTCCTGGACCCCTTATCACAGGGGGTCAGGAGAAGCTTGTGTGGATATAAACCTCCACTGGGTTAATGCGATCAGCCTCCCAAATCCTATCCGTCAAAGAGCGTCCTCATCACTCAATGGAAGTAAAAGAGGCCGCAATAGTGCATTTTGATTTAAAAACACGGATTTAATGAAAATATTGCACTTACAGTTATGCAGATACAATCGCGCTGTATGCCAAGAAAAATACAAAGGTCCGCGGTGATTGTGAGACAGCACTTCCGCCCTATCGATTTCGTCACTAAGAGGACATCTTCCGGGGCATGAAGGCTGTCTCACCTCACCGCTCTATAAATACATCAAACATTCACATGAGCCAATCACAACGTCCGTTCGGGTATTACATCCCTCCCATGTCTCACGTATGGGATGAACGCGTGAGCACGTCCGAACGTGCCCTCACTGTTTAATGGGTATCCAACAAACGCACAGCAAACCGGAAACCGGCCTGTTTGCGTTCCAAAATAAAAACAGACAAAAAGAAAAAGGAAAAATGAAGTTATTACAGGCCCCATCTCGAGACCCAAATATGTGATCTCCTAATATTAGGAAACATATAAAAAAGAGAGATTTACTTATATAAAAATGAATGTGAAAACTCCTTTCACAAAGAAAACATATTTTTATTTTGGTTTTTATTTGGTTACTAAAAGACATATATAGACATATAAAATATATATATATAAAAGACATATATAAAACCTTATGTATAAAGGAGATATCTATGGTGTTAGGGGCACTTTGAAAAAAAAGGGGAGAAAGAATTTGAATTAGGCCGCCGGAGCATGGGAAGGAGGTATCCCGGACCCCACAGTCACCAAGGTAACAGGGACTTCATTGATGTCACATTCCAGTATTATGAACATTCCTTCAGTATCAGTATCAGTGTTTTTTACTGCTAGCATCACTGGAAAATGTGTGGATAATCTTTATGTGTGCATCTGGGATGGTCCTTTGGACCATCCGCCTTGGATGAGGTTGCTTCTTTCCAAAGCGAAAACCTCTTGGCCGGATAGTTAAGGGCGTTAATGTTTGTTGATAGGATCTTAATAGTCATTGTGATGAGCTGGAGTACCATCACTGAGTAACAAGGACTTGGAACCGATAAAAAAGGAACCACAGTTGTGGTCCCAGAACAATTCGAACTGTTGAAAAAGTAACAGGGGCCATAGGGATATAATTCAATCCTTGGCCTGGGACTTTTGTGTTTTGGTGGTGGTGGAAATCAAGTTCAGGTACCTCCATTGACAGGTTTTTTTTTGCTGATCTCTTGCGAGAAACCACTTGCCATTCTTTGTCTAAGGTAGCCAGTAGAGCTGGTGACATAGGCGTTGGTGGGTTAACAGGCAGTATACCCCACTGTTGTAGTGTGCTGATGCCTTCTTCGAGGGTAGATAACAGGGTAGTAGATCCATTGTGTGTAATCGACAGCATTGCTGTATACTTCCAACTATGAGGAATATTGTGATTCTTTAGGGCTTTAGTAATTGTCGCTAAGTTCTTGCGTCTTAACAGTGTGTGGCGGATTAGATCAGGTAGCATCTGTAGGTTAGAGTACTCTTCTGGAAGTGTGTTGGCTTTTTTAAATGCTGAAATGGATAGTAATGGACCTTTAGTAGTACATCCCTCAGTATTTCAGACGTGAGGAAAGATGGTTTGGGCAATCTGTAGATTAGGGATGAGCTCTCGGTTTGAGTCGAACTCACGTTTGACTCGAACATCGGGTGTTCATTTGTTCAGGTTTTCCCAAACATTATGGGGCGTGCGCGAGAACTTTCCACGCCCCATAATGTATTCAAATGGTGGCGGAATGCCACTCGCTGATTGGCCGCAGCATGCACATGACCTGCATGCTTTGCCCAATTAGCGGGCAGCCTGCTGTGAGAGCTTTGATTGGCTAAAGGCAGGGTGCATTTAGCCAATCACTGCACAGCAACCTCAATCCACGACCCACACTATATAAAGCTGCTTGTACAGCGGCTCTATGTAGTGTGTTGGAGGTGGTGGATAGATAGTGAGCTTAGGTTCCTGATTACAGGCAGTTTAGCTAGATAGCGTTTTTAATGTGTAAAAAAAAGAAAAGAAAAAAGTTAGATAGATAGATATAAAGATAGATAGATAAAAAGATATAAAAAGAACACCTGTCTTATATATGCTACTGAAAATACATAAGGACGCCCAGAAACGTCACTTCCGAATTACTCGGCGGCAAACGGCGCCGGTTTTAAAAACATGACAGTATTCAGAATCGTAATTTTTGGCGATTTGAATACTGTGAAGTGCAAAGAAGGGATGGGGGTCTTTTAGATACCCCCATCCTTCCATAAAGAGTACCTGTCACCATATATTACTATCACAAGGGATGTGTACATCCCTTGCGATAGCAATAAAAGTGATCAGATTTTTTTTTTAAACAGTGTTAAAAAATATATAAAAAAAAGTAAAGTGCCACCATACCCGCGAGCTCACGCAGCAAAGAAAATGCATACGTAAGCCAAGCCCGCATATCTAAACGGTGTTCAAACCACACATGTGAGGTATCGCCGCAATCGCCAGAGTGTGAGCAATCATTCTAGCAAAAGACCTCCTCTGCACCTCTATCCTGGTAACCATTAAAACATTTTAAAGCGTCGTCTATGGAGATTTTTAGGTACCGGAGTTTGTTGATATTCCGCAAGTGTGCGCAATTTTCAACTGTAACATGTATGGTAGAAGAAGGACCAAGCCAGGAGAAGATGGAGGAAGAAAGAGGAAAGAAGAAAATAACTATTTTACACAATAAAGGACTTGTCAAAAACTGCCTCTTGTTTTTTGTAACACTACACTCCTTTTTTGGTGAATGGGTAGGGGTACAATGTACCCCATACCTATTCACATGGGGGGGCCCAGCTGGTTCGGTGGGATGGATTCTGGAATCCCCCTTATTTTGATATTACACCTTCTAGACATATCCTCTATGTCAGCGATCTTTACTTTAAGCCATTCTATGTCCTCTGAGTGGTTGTTGTGGGCATCCACCATTGTGTTAAATGAGGTGACATATTTCTCCAAGTTAGATTACATTTGCCACTCTGTCTCCCAACTCATGAAGGTCCTGTCTGAATTGGGTAACATAGTATTTTAGATATGCTTGTAGGGAGGATTGCAAATATAGCAGCATGTACTTTAATGTACTGTCAGATATAGGCTGCCTCAAGGTTGGGAATGTATCAATGGGGTCTGCAGCCACATGGGGTGTAGAAGAGGAGGAGGCGTGTGCTGGGCCTAGCTCCATATCTGCCTCCTGTTCTTGTGGGGGATCCTGGCACGGTTTTGTTTTCACCCAGAAGAGTCTCCACTGTCCGGATTGCCTACCTGTGCTGCTGGTGAGGTTTGTGTGCTGTGGAGCTGAGCTCCCTTCCTCCCGCTAGCTGTGTGCTGCGGCAGCGGACCGCCGCCATTTTGGTGGAGCCTGCTGACTGGAAGAAGCTTCCCAGCTGTATTTGAGACTGGTGCTTCCTGCAGCGGGTCATCGCGCTGGGTTCCCGTGGGTCTGCTGAGCAGAACCCGGTCTGTATAAGGAGTGGAGGTGCCCGTTTGTTGCTTTAGACCCGTGTGGCCGTCCACATCGCCGGTCGCCATGCCCCCCGGTAAGTATATTTTTTATTCCCCGTCCCCATTTACATTATTGGGGGGGTCTTTAAATGCACACCCGAGGTAGACTTGAAAATAACAGTGAACCCTAACTGTTAAAGTTTTTTTTATTTTTCATTTTGTAAAGGGTGGGAAAAGGTTGGAGCCTCTGTCAGGATTCATAGCCTTTTAAGCCTTCAAATGCATACAGGTGACACAGCCAACCTTTATCCAGACATAGCAGTATCACACTAGGCAATTCTAATGCCCAAAATCAACTCGTTGCTGTTATTCTGGTATTCTGACACTGTGCTAAGACCATGTGAATCACATGCCAGTCCTACCTACTATGTGTTTCTTATTACTTCTCAAGTTCACACAGGGAAAGAAGGTGCATTGAGCACAGTTGTATTGGAATACATAAAACTCATACTAGGCTGAACTGAGCAGATAACGCAATGGCATGTGGGATGAAGGTTAGTGTTGAGCGAACCCGGACTGTAACGTTCGGGTCCGTACCGAACTTTCGGGTGTCCGGGGCACGGACCCGGACCCGGACATTTCAAAAATCGTTCGGGTTCGGTCCGGGGTTCTGCTATTTTACTCCACGTGTTGAGAAGCTGCAGGGCAGCCAATCAACAAGCGTTTCACTGGTTTGCCCTTAGAAGCCATCACAGCCATGCCTACTAATGGCATGGCTGTGATTGGCCAGTGCATCATGTGACCCAGCCTCTTTATAAGCTGGAGTCACAGTGCTGCAGTCACATGCTCCTTGGGTTAGTGTAGGGAAAGGAAGCTGAAAGCGTGAGGGAGAGATTTGAGACATTTTAAGACCTGATCCTGCATCCTGAGATAGATTACTTTATTACTGCTGTCTGTGCTGTTGCTCTGAGGACAG
>BLSH010166692.1:183112-205761 GCA_018402905.1 Glandirana rugosa
CGGTGCTGTCGGAGGTGTGATAGTTTAGAGGTCTGAAGGTGGGCTTGAGAGAGGAGGGAGGAGACCCGTCTGGTGTCGTAAATTCATTCGGACGGGGGACGGTTAGGTCCAACCCCTAACCAGTCCCGAAGAATTCTGTGAAGTCTTTCGGAGTGGAGGAGAAGGGTAGGGGAAAAGGTCTTGAAAGACTTCTTTTACCCTCCTCATTGACTCCCCACAAAGAAGGACGAGAGGGACCGGTTGAGGGGACGGGTCTTAGTTTTGTTAGTCCGGACTAACCCGTTCCGGTACACCGGTTAAACCTCTGGGTCTTCAACTTACCCCGTCTGGCAGCATTTCAGCAACATGGTGCAAGAGTATGTGGGCACACGCCTACACGTACTGCCTGATGGGTCTGCCCCATTCAACTTCTGGGTCTCCAAATTGGCCACATGGCCTTGCCCAATCAGGCCTGATTGTTTTGATTCTGGGCAGGGGAGTTGGCCAGGGAGAGCAGGAAGAAACACCCCTCAGTTACTCCTCCCATTTTCTTCAGAAAGTTCTGGAAAAGGGGATGGGAAGAGGAGGTGAGGCTTTCTGAAGTGTCTTAAGAAGCCCTGACCAATCCCCAACCTGGATTGGCAGGGGGCAGGCTTACTTAAATGCTGTGGTCTGCCCAGAGGAGGGAGGAGAGAGTTCGGGTGGAAGTCTGGAGATTTGATAGTGTGGAGGCTGTCGTGGCCCAGGGGGAGCCACCAGTTTGGGGGGGTGACCTAGGGCCTGGAGTGCTCGGTGTATCCAGGAGGAGTGAGATCTTGGTGACAGGCACAAGGCAGAGTGGAAAGGACAGCAGTAGAGAGCATTATCGGAAGGAGATCTTCAGTGAGGAACAACAAATGACTGGAGTCTGTGAGCTACACAACCTGGGATACTGGAGGAGTCATTCCAGAGCAGATTGGGATGAGAGACAGTCTGGGAAGGATGCAGAAGCCAGAGTGGGATTTTAGTGTTGCTGTGGCAGTGGAAGAGGCCGTTTCATCTGGAGCTGGCAGGGCCAGGAAGATGATGGGCTGGGAGTTGTAGCCAGCTAGCAGCAATAAACTAACTTTCTAAACAAGGGGAACCTCAACCCCATGCCTGCAAAGGGCAATCCGGAGGCCTGGTAAAATTGACACCAGGTCTCGCATGCGCTAGCTAGGCTGAACAAGACTGTTTGGAGGCCTGGTAAATTCCTTCCAGGTCTCATCAGTGCCGAGTAAGAACTGTGCAGGTGAATTAAGTGATTGTGCAGCAGTGAGGAACAAGGAGTAAAATGTGCAGCAAGTGTCAGTGCTGGAGTGAAGAAGGAAAAGTGTATATACAGAGTTGTATATAGAGGTCCCATGTAAAGAACTGTTTGATTCTTGGGCATTCCATAATCACCCCTACCCCATCCAAGTTCAAATCCCCTAATAAAACAACAAAACAAAGTACCAGCCTGTTCTGTGTCTCCGGATGTGAGGAAAAATTGTGATTGAGGGCAGTGTGATCAGGTGAACCACAACAACCAGCCACCCCCAAGGGGGCCATTGGCTACAGCTGTATTTAACAAAAAGCAGCCCAATTGAATTACAAATCCTTTGGCAAATAAGACAATACACAAATGTCTATTTAAACTGTATTTAGCAGACTGTATGGCATTGAACTTTAGAGCCCTTTAGCTCCAAATTAGGAACACTGAATACTAATTTAAGAAGGAGTGGAACAGTAGTTTGCAAAAAGCCTACCAAAGCCTGTTTAAAGTTATTCCCATTCACCTCCAGTATAAAAGGGGTATAAGTGGATCTAAACAGAAGCAACAGCTGTACATTTGAACAAGCTTCAAAAAGCTTTGAGCAGTTCCAGTGCCTTTTGAAGCTTGCCAAAATGTAATTTACAATTACAAAATAAAAGGGTCACTATTACCATTCAGCTAAAATCTGGGAGAGGTGATTAGAGATCTCTGTGTAAGTGCTGGCATTAGCTGTCAACATGTTTTCAAGAAGATTCCAGCAGCTTCAAAACCACTTCATGCTCAATAGACTGATGTTTTCAAACTAAGACTAATAATTGTAGCCAGACTGTGAGCTGCTGCTGGGGAACCAGAGGTAACCTTTTCAGAACCTGGTGTTAAATTACCTGGAATTATTTGTGTCATAACACTGTGGTTTTGAGTCACCCTGGCGTCCCATCCTGCCACTGACAAGAAACTAGCAGTTAAGAAGGTACAGAGAAAACAATTACAGGAAGATCCTAAAAATGTCCTTGTAGAGTTCATTTCTTTACACACACCTGTGGAACCTTTCAAACAGAGATAAATGCCACATTAATTTCAACCAAACATGGAAAATAGGTTTTGGGATTTTTTTGGTGCTTTACATCAAAGACACTGAATTATATTAAAAATTCATCATTTATTTCAGCATCAATAAAAACATGTATTTAAGTCCAATAAAACATGTATTTGCACTTAGGGTTCATTTTATATCAGTCTTGCTTTAGACAGTTATACTTTGATGGCAAATCCCAACATGTTTCGCCCTTTAGTCTTCTTCAGTTGATATTTTGTCTGCATAATGTTCTATTAAATAAACATACAGTGCAAATATAATATACACAAGAAAAAGAAAGACAAATGTAAAAACACAGTACAAATGCCATTCTACTCAATAATACCATGTTTACATGCTTACCTCATGCAGATTATTATGCTACTTAGACAAAATGACTAGATAGTTCAGAGAAAGGACTTCTACTCCCATCCAACTAGGTAGGTTAGTATATGACCGCAGGAAATATATAGAGACCCAGCTACAGAAATAAAAAATAGGTAGTGATAAAATTCACTTAACCCCCGGTGGGGTATTCCCGAGTGTGGCTTTGGGTGAATTTTCTGTACCAAGAGAGGTAACCCCGACCCACACTCGGGATCGCATTGCTGGATCCAGGCAGCGTTACTTAACTTGTCTTCTGGATCCAGCGATGTCCCCCCTCTGTGTCCGCGGGCTGTGTCCTCCGTCCGATGCCTCTGTGTGCCGAGCTCTGTTCTCTATGAGTGTATAAATTTTATTACTATTATATTATTATTTTTGATAATTATTTATAGTTATTTATTATATTATAATTTATGATTTTGTGTTTAAAACTTTATCATACCGGGGTGTCTACTAGACTCTGGTTTGGACAGATTTAAGTGAGTTAATCCTAATAATTACAGGCCTACAATATAATGTACCGCTTTTAGACGTAAAAATCTGACATAATCATACTGCCAGGGAGGTTAAACTAGTCCCTTATGCATCTAATATACTGTACAACAAAAACACATATTTAGAGGCCGAAGTCACAACTTATTAATTGTGGTCAATTAAACGCCACAAGGGGGCGAACAATCCTCACAGATGGTATCGATTTGATATGCTGTAGAGACTGTAGCAAATTACCTATTAATATCAGCCACGCAATTTGGAATCACTGATAGAGTTTCAGTGTTTCTGCTGGCGATTTCATATCATCAAGTTTGAATGGGGCCTTCAAGTCCAGCACAGACCTACTAACTGGAAACAAGTCCCAAAACTACAAAACATTAAGGATGGTCATTTTTTAAAGGAGCTTGAACATGAGAGAATCATGGTGGCTGCCAATGCAGAACTCCTTTGAGAATGCTGGTTCCCCATGGCTATTCTCTTATACAGTTCTCATGAAAATTAGGCTATATCTGTGTAGCCGCAGCCCTGGAGGAGCCGCTGGATATAATGTGTCTGTGTAATTGGAGATGGCACGCCTGGCTCACCCAACACTTACTGACACACCCTGGATGTTTTAAAAATTTATTTGAACAGCAACAGCCACTTAAGCCCCTGCCCGAGGTAAAACCCCTCCCTGGTAGGGGTCCCTTGAGGGCCACAGACAGTCCCCTTAGCAGTGCATCTCCATCTTACACCCGGCTCCCCTGTTGGCATGACTTAATCATATTTAAGGGCTTACGTAGTCCCCTGCTAGGCCCACCATTTGGGGATTGGCTACGTTCCCCTAAATATTCAGGACAACCCTCATAACATCTGCCCACTAATTTCTAGAACATTCTCTAACATTCTAGATCCTGGGGGAGGCACCAGAGAGATGCCCGGTTGAGTCATCCAACCCTGAACTTTAATGAACCCTGACCCAGATTCCAGGCTTAGCCCTGAGCCAAACTATATATTACCTACACTACCATTAGTAGCACACTAGATGGTGCTACACATGATAAGAAGAAGGAATATTTTTTGTGTTAAAAATACCATATATTTAAAGCAGAAAATGGCACTTAAGGCAGAAATCTCATGCCAAATAAGATCCTTGTTTCCTTTGAAGTTTTTATTGAGTTGGTCATGCAGCTCCTAGCACTGCCACGTCAGGCTGCAAAAATTTTCAATCCAGCTGAACTTTTTTCTCAGCCATTGAGGGACACAGGAATGGAGACATTCTTGGACATATGGGACATACAAAAGCAATACAAGTGACAGGTGAGCAAAAGCCACTGACAGACCAAACAAAGAAAGCAATGACTGTACATGGCTAAATGAAAATATGGAAGAAGTATGGACATTGCTATTGACAAGGTAAACTATACCAAAAAGAATTTAGTGATTTAGTACATGGCAGATAGCAACACTAGGGGAAGACTGCAATCTGAAGATTGATGGAGCGCAACAAGTATATGGAGAACAAGTAATCAACCAAATAAACAAATGCCCGATGATGTCAGTTATGATGAAACGTGTTGGACGAAGCTTACACATGTGATGTTGCCACGCTTGTATGGAATCTTTGTGTTACCTGGTATTGCCTACTATAGTGCCTAGGAATGTACTGCATACACAACACTGTTGTTATGACTCACGTGTGAGCAGACTTGCTTTTTATCTTTAATAAATGTGTTTTACAGATTCACACTGTGTGGGCCTTTTTGTTTTTTATTTTATGAGGAAACCTGTAATTTCATTGTTGCCATATATATCCAATATAATACTGGGGAATCTGAGATATCATGAGGATTTGATGTAACCACCTGGGTCTTGGCATTGAACATTACGCTACTGTTTGTAGGCTAATCTGAATCCGTGATAGAGTCCATAGGTTTTGGTAAGAGTCCATCTAACTACTGGTGATGGCTCACATGGTGAACATAGAAGTTTTCTGATCACTTTCAATACACAATGATGCATGCATCTTCTGATTGGGACTGTTATTACCATCTTTGCACATTTTAAATGGACTTTTAATATACTTTTTGTCACAAACATATTTTTTACTTCAATGATGTGTTTTTGATCACGTTATTTTTAGCATGACAATTTTCTGTTTATTTTGTTGATTGCACAGTGTATCTGTTTTTACCAGTGGCTTTTTTGCACTTGGCAGCAGCTTTTTTGCACATGCCAGCCCATTTCTGTTATTAATAACAAGCAAGCAGATGCCTCCATCAATGGATGGAAGAATCTCCTGCTGCAGCTACTGTATTCTGATAGCTGGCAAAAGTCATAATACCCAAACTGTGGCAGCACCTGATTGGATATAACCACTGTTCGCCCAACAATTTTCTACCTCCCATACCAAAAAAGGCCACACTGGACCCCACCAACCTTAACAACCTAAGACCCATCTCCTTACTCCCTTTTGCCTCCAAAATCCTTGAACGTTTAGTTTAGGCCCGACTGAGTGACCACCTCACTGAAAACAAACTTCTTGATCCCCTTCAGTCTGGATTTCATCCACACCACTCCACAGAAACTGCCCTCCTAAAACTCACAAATGACTTACTAACAGCAAAAAACAACGGTCATTATTCCATACTCTTACTCTTGGACCTCTCCGCTGCTTTTGATACAGTTGCTCACCCCCTCCTCAAAAAAAAACTCAATTTGCTTGGTCTCCATGGCTGTGCTCTCCATTGGTTTGAATCTTACCTATCTCACCGCACCTTCAGTGTCACTTACAACTCCACTTCCTCCTCTCCAATTCCTCTTACCGTTGGGGTCCCCCAAGGTTCTTTCCTTGGACCCCTACTATTCTCGATCTACACGTCCTCCCTGGGTCAGCTGATCACCTCCCATGGCTTCTGCTATAATTTATATGCCGATGACACCCAAATCTATCTCTATACCCCTCAACTCACCCCATCAGTCTCCTCACAGTTCATTGCCTTACTAACAGACATATCAGCCTGGATGTCACAGCACTTCCTCAAACTGAATCTATCTAAAACTGAGCTCATGATATTTCCTCCCCCACGTGCCCCTTCCCCTGTCTTCTCTGTTAAGATCAATGGCACAACTATTAGTACATTCTCACAAGCCAGGGTGCTAGGGGTAACCCTAGACTCTGAACTGTCCTTTCAGGACTACATCCAATCCCTGTCCAAATCATGCCGCCTCAGCCTACGCAACATCGCTAGAATACGCCCCTTTTTAACCAATGACACCACCGAGCTTCTAATTCACTCTCTGGTTATCTCTCGCCTCGACTACTGCAACTTTCTCCTCATTGGATTACCTTTGCATACATTATCCCCCCTTCAGTCAATAATGAATGCTGCTGCAAGACTTATCTACCTTGCCAACCGCTCAGTGTCCTCCACCCCTCTTTGCCAATCTCTCCACTGGCTTCCACTCACCCAACGTATAAAATTCAAAGTACTAACAATAATTTACAAAGCCATCCACAACTCTGCCCCCAGCTACATCTCTAACCTAGTCTCAAAATACCAACCAAGCCGCCCTCTTCGGTCCTCCCAAGACCTCCTGCTCTCTAGCTCCCTTGTCACCTCCTCCCATGCTCGCCTCCAGGATTTCTCGAGAGCTTCTCCCATCCTTTGGAACTCCCTACCCCAATCAGTCTGACTGTCTTCTAATCTATCCATCTTTAGACGATCCCTGAAAACTTTTCTCTTTAAAGAAGCCTATCCTGCTTCTACCTAATACTATTTCTTTCTACATCAGCTCATCCCCCACAACTTTAACCTTTTGTATCAATTGACCCTCCCTTTTAGATTGTAAGCTCTAACGAGCAGGGCCCTCTGATTCCTCTTGTACCAAATTGTGATGTAACTGACTAACAGGGTCCCCCTGATGGGTTCCCCAAAATGAACAGAAAGCACTTGTACCTTTTTAGTGTTCCGTCAGCAGTCAGATTTTTCACCAGCAGCAGGCTCCCACATCAGACAAAGTGAAAGGGAGCGATGAGCATTAGTCAGTTAACACATACAGTATACAGTGTAAAGGTGAGACAGCCCTGAACCTCAGTCAGCTCACATACTGTATATAAAGCTGCGTGTGTGCAGCTGGGACTTTTAAAGAGGTCTAGCTACCAGGTAATATGTGAAATCAGGAATTGAAGCTGTATCCCACCTAAAACTTTAGAAAGCCTTTGGGCTCCAGGACACAGAACATAACTTAACAACCGAGAAAACAATTTTCTCCAAATATGACACCTTTTACAGATCTGTGCATTTTTAGTTAATGTAGTAAAAGCTGTATTGAGGGAAGATTATTAGCTGCTGACCTATACTTAAAATCTACTTGTCTGGCTCGAACACTGATCCAATAGCTCCAAAACAGTTTGCATCAGTGAACAATTATCCAAATTAGCAGTTTACTTTACTACTAGCTTCTAAGGAAGAGGGAGGATGTTCCTGCTCATGGCTCGCTGGTGGCTAGGGTGCCATGGGCCATTGGCGTCCTGGAAACCGATGGTGCATTCCTAGCCCCATTCAGCTACTAGGTGGGGCCAACGACTGAATGTAGACAAAGGGGACATGGAAGCTGGCTGATACCATTAACCAACTTTGACAATGGCCATTAATGTAAATTTGTCACAGGCACCAACATTTGCTGTGAGGAAGCACAACATAATTCTAAACAGTGCCTACAACACTCTTTATGATCTCCAGGGACTCTTTCCAAAGTACTTTTTGGACACAATACCACTCTAAATTATTAAATATAAAAACATAACTTTTTGTATCTAGGTCCACTTTCATAAATAAGCCAGTATTCATTGATTCACGGTTGTTTTTTATGCTTTCTCACTTGAGATCATTTTCTTCCTGGTTATACTTACCTCTTTCATGACTTGTGTGTATGCACATTGGTTTTATACTGCATGGGGGGGGGGGGCTCTTGTTGTTAGGGTTGTAGTGGGGTGGGCTAAAAGGAATAAAAAGTAAATAAATAAAAAATTCCTTATAAAAATAAGGTATCAGCATGTCTACCATCCAATAAAGCAAAGGCTTTGTTTGTTACGTTGGTACAGTGGGCAGGGCCATACAAATCACTAATTTAAGCCCCCAGGACCAAGTGTGTGTACAGAACTGCTGGTTTACAGCACAGATACAGCTTAAAATAAAAGGCAATGTACACCAAACTTCACAACTGTTTCAGACTTAGTGTTCATTGGTACAGTGTATGGAAACCATGGCTCCTAATGAGTGGGGCTTTCCAACCAAAGGGAAAGTACAATCTGACATGTAATGCTTCTAGGGACCTAAATTGTACGTCCAGACAAATTTTAATTGTTTATTTTGGATAAATTGAGGAAGAATTAGAACCCATGTCAGGTATCCGGTGCTCCACTAGAGAGATGTACCATCACTTACTCTTCTGGTTGCAAGTTTCACTAGGCTTGAAGTAAGGGAAAATCTCCAACAGCAATACAGAAATAAAAATGTTTTTTTAATAGAGAAGGCTAAAACTCACTTTTTATCACTGGAAACTATGGAGTGTATAAAAAAAAAATACAGAGCTATTTGTCCTGTGAAACTGCCTGTACAATTGTTCTATGTAAATGGAGAAAACAAATGTTATTAGTGTAGCCAATGGCCCCCTTAGGGGTGGCTGGTTGATGTGGTCCACCTGTCACTCTGTCCTCAATCACACATTTCCTTTTATCCAGAGTCATGGAACAGGTGGGTACTTTGTGTTTTTTTGTTTTATTAGGGAATAGAACTTGGATGGGGTAGGGATTACTGTGGGATGCCCAATGGATCAAGAACAAGGGACCTTCTATATGCACCTCTGTATATACACTCCAGCATTGACACTTGCAGACAGTTGCACTCCTTACACTTCTCTCCTGCACGATACTTGTTTCTTACAGGTGAGGCTTCCCTGGCCTAGCTAGCATGTACTGAGGCTTGCATTTCTGCTTGCAGGACCTCCGGACTGCCCATTACAGGCAAGGGCCATGGGCCCTCAAAGTGTAGCTGAGTGCATTCGTACTAGCTAGGGTTGATGGACTACTACTCCGGGCCCATCCTCTTCCAGGCCACCTCAGCCCTCCTGGCTGCTCCGGTTTGCTCCACCGCCCAGTGACACTACTTCCCTGACTAGCTCCTCTGACCTTCTCAGACTGTCCACTGTATCCTCACAGCCTGCTCCAGTCCACTTCCTCCAGCTCCCAGTGTGCGTCACTCACCAACACTGATGGATCCTTTAAAGAGCCCTTTTTCATGTAGCCTCTCTGTTGCTCTCCTGCTCCTTGGTCAGAACTCCTCCGTGTGTTGTAAGAGGAGTTCCTTCCACTCCCCGAGCCTCCAGGCCCAAGGTCACCCCCCAGACTGGGGGCTCCCTCAGGGCCTCCGCAACACCTGCTACATCTACATTTCCAGCTCTTCCACCCGACACTCGCCTCTCTATCACTGGCAGACCTCAGTATTTAAGGAGGCCCGCCCCCTGACAATCTAGGTTGGGGATTGGTCAGGGCTCCTTAACATACTTCAGAAAGCCTCACCTCCTCTGTCCATCCCCTTTTTTCCAGAATGTTCTGAAGAAAAGGGGAGGAGTAAACAAGGGGTGTTCCTTCCTGCAGTCTCCAGCTCTTCCTGGGCCACTCACCTGCCCAAATCAAAACAATCAGGCCCACACATCAATCAGGTCGGAATAAGTTTGCCTCTCCTGGCAAAAATCTAATCTCTAGGCACCTATTCACTATGGGGGCGCTACATTAGGCTATTTTCTCTCCAGGTTGAAAATTATTCTTAATACAAAATGCAGCAAATCAGAAAAATATTGCATTATGACCACTAGATTGAACTGATCATCATAGTAAAAAATAATTTATTCCTATGATTATCAGGTCCAATAGATTGAGCTCAGATGCTCTGGTAAGACAGCATCCACGAAAGTAGGGTACCCCTAACTAAGTAAACTAGGGTAAAGGTCCACGGCCTCATTCACATACACATGGGTGTACCAATCACTGCGTTCTGATCCTTGCATCGGACCTACAAGGATGTATACTCCAGGATGTTCTTAGTGATCCATGCAGATCAGTTAAGTCATCCACCTGTCATTGATTTAAACAGGCTGCCTGCATGGGACTGCATGGAACACCTGTGCATCCTGCAAGGCTGAAAACAGCTCTTCACACAGGTGTATGAATCTGTATGCCTGTATGAATTAGTGTTTTATTATTTAATATTAAAGTGGATGTAAACCATGAAATTTAAGCTGGGCATATCTATCTGTAGTGTTTTGTTATCTCTCTTCAAAGAGCTATGACCCATAGCTGTCTCTTCCTCAGTAGCTCTGTCATCAGCCTGATAAGTTAGTCGGGACAGAGAATTCAGAGAATTTTAGAGTCGAAGGAGGTTGCTAAAAATAGATTAGCAGGCTGCTTAACCACTTGCCGACCGCCAACCGCAGGTTGACGGCGACAAAGTGGCTCGTTATCGCAAATCGCCGTCATACGACGGCGGCTGCGATAACGCGCACTGTGAGCGCCCGCACGCTCACTGTGTTCGGGGGGGCCAGGGAGCGGGTGCGGCGGCTTCGATTGCCGCCGGCTATCCGCGATGGCCCCCCCCCCGAATCGAAGGAACGGAGGTCCGTGTATGTAAACACGGACCTCCGTTCTGTGTGAGGGGGAAGGGCTGTGATCACAGCCTTCCTGTATACGAAGGCTGTGACCACTTCCCTTCCCCAGCTAGGGCAGTCCCCATACAGTTAGAACACGCCCAGGGAACATACTTAACCCTTAGCGCGCCCCCTGCAGGTTAACTCCTTCACTGCCAATGGCATTTACACAGTAATCAGTGCATTTTTATAGCACTGATCGCTGTATAAATGCCAATGGCCCCAAAAAAGTGTCAAAATAGTCCGACATGTCCGCTGAAATATCGCAGTACCGCTAAAAATCGCAGATTGCCGCCATTACTAGTAAAAAAAAAACCCCAAAAATGAATTCTCATCATCTATAAACGCGACCACTTTTGCGCAAACCAATCAATAAACGCCGATTGCGATTTTTTTATCGCAAATATGAGGAAGAATGTAAATCGGCCAAAAACGGTGAAAAAAAAAATTTTTTATATTTTTTTTTGGATTTGTATTCTAGCAAAAAGTAAGAAATTTGGGTTTTTTTGCAAAATTGTCGCTCTTCTTTTGTTTATAGCGGCGATCAGAAATGACGCAGAGGGGATCAAATACCACCAAAAGAAAGCTCTATTTGTGGGAAAAAAAGGACGCAAATTTCGTTTGGGTACAACGTCGCACGACCGCGCAATTTTCAGTTAAAGCGACGCAGCGCCGAATCGCAAAAAGGGCTCCGGTCCTAAAGCTGGAAATCCTTCCGGGGCTGAAGTGGTTAACAAAACACAGGCTGTGCTCTGCATGTGTGGGGAGGGGGTGTGTGCCTTTCCTCCAATCAGTTTTCTCACTGTCTCTCACAGCATCTCACATCATCTGGCTATCAACTCCTCCTACAGAGGAATGAGGAAGTGGAAAATCTAACAGTATGTGCATTTTCTAAACAGTATATCAAAGTGAAGACAGAAGATATACATGTAAGACTTGTATAGGGAGGTTTGTGTCATGGTTGTGTATCATCTGAGGCTGTTCACTTCACTGGGTATATGGAGGGTTTACATCTATCAACACAATTTCCAAAACTCAGTCTTTGGAATGAAAATCACGGATGGAATGTGCTCATTCTTTGCCCTTAAGAAGATTTTCCATATTTTTAATTAAACTTGTTTTTCATATGTAACACTAAAACTGTCAATGGATTTTTGGAAGTGATTAAAAATCTCTCCAAGTGGACACAGACAATAAAACCCCACATTTTTTGTAAAGTTAAGAAGGCTAGCATGTTTATACTAGCCTTTCTTAACCTTTTAGCCATGGAAGAACTCTTCCAATAATATTTAGGTTTAGCCATGCTAAAAAGGATTTTATATACAAGTTGTAGTCAGTAGGAAAAATGCTCCTTACATTAGTAATCTGCGCAAAGAATAGCCTCCTTTAGAGGCAGCTAACATGATCAGTGGTGCCAGTGGTTAGTCAACTAAGAAAAGAGAGAAGGAGCTTGACTGGTCCCATGTTGCTGGCTCAGCTAGGAATGTAATCCACCACTGCTCAAGGAACCCCTAGAAATCTCTGTAGGAACCTCAAAGATCCACAGAACCCTGGTTGAGAAAAGTGTGTCAGTGGAAAAGTCCTCGTTTACATTGGTGATCATTGTAGATAGGAGACAAATCTGCCACTGCTCAAGGAACCCCTAGCAATCTCTGGAGGAACCCTGTGGATTTATGGAACCCTGGCTGAAAAAGCCTGGTCTATACCTTCCTGTCTTGGTGACAACCACTACCCATAGTTCTTGTAAGGTCACAGTGACAGGACATTTCTAAAATTATTTTAAAAATCCCCTTTGTGGTTACATACACACACAAACTTAAAAGAAAAGTTCCCTATTCTATCCAAAACTAATACAAAAAATGTCATTAGCTGAAACCGGGCTTTCATGATTATACATTTCAGGAGCCTCTGCACTTTGTTTTCTGTATCACAGGAGGAATTGTCCTTGAGTTGGAGATTAGAGAGACAGGGGCCCCCTTAATGGTCTTACTATGGACCTCGTCACATGTCACAAATGAAACTGCATGGACAAATCATTAGCAGAAAAGTCTTTCTGCGATTGAAACATGTACTGTATTACAGTATATATGTTTGATACAGTTCCCAATGCATAGCAAATGTGTAAAGTACAGTTCACAGGCTTAGAAAATTCAGTTTGTAAATGGTTAAAAAACTGGCTAAAAGACTGTATTCAGAGAGTAGTGGTTAAGGATTCATACTGTGAATGGTCTAAGGATAGTAGTGGTGTACAGTGTTGGAATACTTACTTTTTAACCTATTTATAAATGATATAGCGTTTAGAATTAAAAGTAAAATTTCAGTGTTTGCAGATGACACCAAGCTATGCAGTGGAATAACATGTTGATCACTGTAAAGTTATGCACTTGGGGGATAAAAACATGCATCATACATTTTAGGTGGAAAACAAAAGGGGGAAAACTACTCATCTATGACCAGCTTTGCTCTTTAGCTATCTGTGCAATACTATGACAGCATCATTTAAAACTAAGCAATGAACTGACCACATTGTTGAAAACGTGCACCATATCTCCATTAATGCGTCTTTACTCCAGGGACAAGAAACTTCACTCTCAGTGAAGGTCTAGTAAATAGGGAATGCTATAGGTCACAAAAGATGTTTGCAGCACCTGGGCCCAGTGCAACAAATATCTATAGCAAGATTTGTTCTTGTTTTCTTTGGAACAAAGCCCTGCCTGGTTGAAACACTTTACTGATTGACTGATGTAAAAACCTCTGTTTGTTCACATTTAAATGGATCCAAATAACTGGGAAGTTTTATAGGATACTTGAGGGTGGGCTGGTCATTCTGTGATACTAACCATTAGCATTATACCTGTTGGATTAAAAAAATTGTTATATATGTAGCTAGGTGCTGGGCTTCAGAAGGAGACCTTTCCATTTATTCTTCTCTCCCTTTACTGAGATACTTATGCTATGATGCACCATTCTCTTTCGGCTAGTTGGGTGATTGCTAAAGCCAAGCAAGCCCATAAACTTCTATGCAGAGTGCTGAGAGTCCCGGGAGTTGTTTTTTGAATGGCGACCTGTAGAGTAGGCTCCCTCCTTGTTAGGCGTCAAGTAAGGGTCACATAGGAGGCCTACCCAGGGGTGGGCTCTTCTGCGCTATGTTAGGCACCTTGAATAGGGTCATTCCCTTACACACTTTTGCTTGAACAGACGAACTCTAGTAAACTCTGTTAACATTGATATACATCACCATGGTCACTGTTGCATTTAGGAGGGACATGCTGAGATAATGCCCCCTCCACCTGTCCATCATATCTCTGCTATCTCACTCGGATCCAAGAAAGCTACCAAGAGAGAACCAGAAACATTAACACTAAGGCTTAATGTACATGGGACCCTTTTTCAACCTTGCCTGAACAATTTTTTGACAGCTAGAAACCGATGCTTAAAAATGGCCGTTCAGCCGCATTTTACATGCCAAGTTTAGCCGCATTTTGCCGCGTTCGCATCTAGAAGCGTTTTTTTTTTTAATGACCAACCTCTCTAAACAAAATGCTACTAAACGCTAGTTACCATGTTTAGGCACATTTACAAGCTGTTATAGGGATTTGGCGTTTCAAATGCCGCTGAACTTCCGTCTGAACGCATTTTTTTGCTTTCCAAAAAAAGCCTCTAAACTCAACTGCCTAGAAACGACTGTAAATGACCCTGTGTACATGTACTGATAAGATAACATAGAGGAGAGTTCAGGGGCAGCTGAAAAAAATGCCCAACTGCTCCTAAATGTCCATTACCAGCAGCAGTGTACATGAGACCTAACCCTTCCGGCTGGGGCAGCATAAACTTAACTTGCTTACAAACCAAATAATTGAATGAATAGACACCTTACACTACAGATCCCAACAGGCACTGTGCAGTAGGAGGAGTGGAAAGATGATTTGTATTAAACTTCCTGGGAAAGTTCTCCCTCTGAGGGAGTTAGAGAGAAAGCACCTCTGTCTGGATATTCGCCTGGGAGCAGGAGATCATACCAGTGGAAATCTGAGCCTAAGACTGGGAGTGAGGACACTTGGGGGCAGCGAAGGGCCATCTGCATCACAGGACCTGCACAGCTGCCACTGGGAGACTGGAGTGTCCACTCATTCTGTGCTTCCCACTGCTTATCACAAGAGACCAAAGAGGGCTCCCTCTTCTACAGTGAGAGATCACCGCAGCATCCCAGGGACTGATACTGCTAGCAGGGGCTGAGCCACTGATCGCAGGACACCAAGTGTACCCAATCCATATTGCACCCATACTGCACTCTATACCACATTTATTCCAATCCTATACTGCATTATACTGAGCCTTTACTGCATCTGAACCACATCTACCTTGCACTTGTACAAAGAATATACCGTACCTCTAATGTACCTATACTGCATGCAGGTTAACCTTCCTGGCGGTATGATTATTTCAGATTTTTGGTGCTGAAAGCGGTACCATTATTTTGCATGGAAATTTGGCGTTTTATATTGTAAGCCTGTAATTCTTAGGAATAACTCACTTAAATCTGTCCAAAGAAGAGTCTAGTAGATATCCTGGGTATGATAAAGTTTGAAACACAAAATCATAAATTATAATATATATGAAAAAATTTATATAATATAATAAATAACTATAAATAATTATCAAAGATGATAATATAATAATAAAATGTATTCAATAATGTAATCTGATCAAAAACACAGAAATTTGCTCAGTTGCAGAATTGTCGCTGTCGTCACTTTCAGCTTCTGATGATAAATTTCCACAAAAATCAGTGTCACTCAATTCTGCAAATGATTCTTATTTACTATCGGTGTTTTCTAGCTGATCAAAAACCACTTTTGACGTAAAGGGACGCTTTTTTATGCCATGGACGTTCTCAAGTTTCCAGGCAGAAATGATGGCATATATAATATAAAAGTGCATGATCACTGGACAAAGCACTAGGGACAAAGGGGATGTGAAATGATTTCATATAGTAATGTAATCTTACAGATTACAGTGTACTGTATGTTTACTGTGTGTTTCACTTTTTGAAATTCCCGCCAGGCTCCGCCCCTGTGCAACGCGACGCTCGCAGGGAACGGAGCCCGGCACACATCGGGCGGAAGACACAGCCCACAGACACAGCGGGGGGACATTGGTAAGTACCACTGCCTGGATCCAGCGATGCGACACCGAGTGTGGCTCGGGGGTTACCGCTATTTGCAGTGAAAACATACCCCGAGCCACACTCGGGAATACCGTCAAGGAGGCTACCTGGGACTGTTGTTAAGTGCATCATTGCTCTTAAAAGGCCCCAATGATAGCCTGCAGAAGAACAACTCAAAGGGCTGCCCCTCTCATATTAATTATTCTCCAAGCCTTCTTTGTTCCCCTGCCCTCTCCATTATTATTCCTTTTATGCTTGCCAAATTAGGTGACAATATATTAAGTTTGCCTTTACTACTTTTCTAGCTCTACTACTGGGTACTAAGTATCACGTTCTGTGATTTCCTGTGAGATTGTACACTCAACCTGGTATGATAGAGGGGCTGAGGTTTTTTTTTGGAAAAGGTTCAGGCAAATAACTGAGGACCCATTCTATTTATCGGCATCTACGGGGGTCTATGGTACCTCATCCTGGTTCTTGAAGCTTGAAGGTTGAAGAAGCTTCCGGAAGCTAGTGGGTGGAGGCCAGGAGGTCCTGATCTGCATACTTGAGGGAATTTGGCCAATCTCCAGGCAGGTGGCCCTGGCAGTGTGGCTGGTTGAGCTCTTAAATACTGTGGATCCTGGCCAGCAAGGAGAGCTTGGTGGAAGATAGAGTGAGGAAGTGTTGTGTGGCCTGCGAGGGGACCCTGGGCTGAGGGGGGCTCTGCCTCCAGGCTGAGAGCTGAGAGAGGAAGAAGTACTGAGGGATCCCCACTATCTTGTGGTCTCGGAGACACCCTGTCTTGGGGGGAAGGACCTGTACAGCAGGAGGCCTGAACAGTCATCTCTTCTATGGCAGCAGGATTTCTGGGGACAGTGTGAGTACTTCTACATTCCCCAGAGCAGAAAGGGTTAAAAGTTGCCAGGTGTAATATCAAGCAAGCTTTTCTTGGACTGCGCTAGCAAGCTATGACCAAATGTCCTGGGAGATTTTGCTAACCAGCCAGGTGGGCTGGTATTTTCAAGAAGGGGGACTCCTGCAAGTGAGATTCTGCCACAATTCTGCTCTGGGAAACAGAGCTCCTGTAAAGGGTGATTTCGTTGCCAGGTTCATGGAGACTTTCTGTTCCAGAGGGAATACAGTCAAGTGCATGTTCATTATTCTGGATCACATAACATAGGAAGTTGTCTTCATTATTGTTCTTTAAGTCAAGTTTTGTATCTCACAATCCCAATGTGGTTTCCCCAATAAAACAACAAAAACAAGCCCATGGACTGATCCCTTGTCTCTGAATGGGAGTTGAAAATGTGTATAACCTGTGCAGAAATAGGGGGACCCACGATCCAGCGGCTCCTGCAGGGTTAGCGCTACATTACTAAAAACATTTAGCTATGTATATAGAAGCACCCACCTTTTGTGCGTAAAATGAAATATCTCATTTTCATGGAAGGCACCAAAATGTTGTTCTCTACTGGTCAGAAAGGCAGTAATTCCAAAAAAATATTTTATCTCCTGATAATCTCCTGGAACATTAATGCATTTATCAATGAATGTTATAGCTCATTCACACAAGATCTGAGGCCCACACCACATGTGATTGTGAGTGTGCTTAGAGTGTGTTTATGCATCTGGGAGTGACAAATGTTACATGAAGTCGGGCCCAGCAGCCTGTTAAAAATCAATGACAGGGTGACAGATGCAGCAGCTGTATGGATCTTTCCACACAGCAGAGCATTTACATCCGTGCAGGGATGGAGGTTTTGCCCTGGACACAGACTGACCTAATCAAATGAAAACCCATACTGAGAAAAATATTTAGTTTATTATTGCTGACTACCTTCTACAAATGCTGGTTTCCTGGCTATTTCTAGCTCCAGTATTTTCTTCCCTGGAGTAAGCATGCAGCCTGTGATCTCAGGGTAAATTCCAAACTCCTGGTCTGAATACTTGTTGCTGATCAGTAACTCAGGAAGATATAGATCTGCAATATAGCCAGGCAGATTTTACCCAGGTGTTTTAAAAAAAGAGCTCAACAATGCAACCTAGTATTTCTATTAGTACAGGTTTTCTTTTAACCAGTTGACCTCCAGAAGGTTTTACTCCCTTCATGACCATGGTATTTTTTGCTATTCAGCACTGTGATACTTTAACTGGCAATTTATTGATCATGCAACACTGTATGTAAATGAAATGTATATATTTTTGTTTTCATAGAAATAGAGCTTTTTTGGTGGCATTTAATCAACACTGGGTTTTTTATACTTTGCTATGTTTGCTTCCGCACCTTCATTCCTGAATGCACAGGGCCCTAAACGCTGATACCACTCAGTATAGCATTCCGCCCTGTCTTGCCGCAGCCTGCCATAGATATTGACAGGCTGGCTGAAGCTGGGCTAGATGCTGCATCCATCCCTCCCACACGTAAAGCATTTGTTAACCCAAAAAAAAACGTTGCTCCTATCTCTTTAATGTGCAATTAGCAGCATGGTGCTTTTGCTTTTTAAATTATCCCTCTGTATCTCCTAAAATACCTGTTTGATAATGCCTGGCCAGGTCCCCCCTGAGTGCTGACTCCCCCTGTATATAGCTTATCTTAAGAGCCCCGTGGTCTATGCAGGCTATGTCACTCCCAGTTCTCCTATCTCCTGTGTGCCTGTCTCACACCTCCTCTTCCCCTCATAGCTTCTCCTCTCTGCTCTCATAATTAACTCTCCAAGCTCCTATCCCTCTGTATTAGAAGAAGCAGTTCACCCGGTGTCAGTATTATATCAGAAATATTCTTATCTGTATAGATAACACAGCACGGCTCTGTCTCTCCAGCTGACATCAGTAGCAGTGCTCAGCCCCACCCTCAGGACTTCTGAGCTGAGAGAGAAAAGCTGAGAAAAACAACAACTGATCCTAGAAAGAAGGTGTGTTATCTATACAGAGAAGTATATATATATGTTATAACACAGATACAGGGCAACTTATTGTTATAATACAGAGCGGATGGGACCTTTTTATACAAGTGGCTTAACAAACACTTGAAATGCCAGGTGGGATTCAATGCAGCCGGATGGTCCCATGTACAAGGGGCCTTGAAATACCCTTGTAT
This sequence comes from Glandirana rugosa, assembly GCA_018402905.1. Classification (NCBI taxonomy): domain Eukaryota; kingdom Metazoa; phylum Chordata; class Amphibia; order Anura; family Ranidae; genus Glandirana; species Glandirana rugosa. The sequence goes on from BLSH010166692.1 coordinate 202,251, forward strand.
AAGGTCTGCCATTGTTGGCATCCTTTTAAAAAAGCACAATTGCATGGCTGTCTCTGGCTGGGATACTTCTAACCTGGAAGTCAAAATGTAAAGTCAGAAATCCCTTAGCTCTTTACTTCACCAGGCTAATGGCTGAGAAACTATTGAAGCCAAAGCATCAGCATGAAATCCAGGCAACTAGTATTTTCAGAAGGTCAGTAATCCATATTTCTCTCATGACAGGTTTCCTTTGTTCTCCTAGGGCAGTATGGGGGAGCTTTGAGTAATGAATCTGGCCAACAAGAACAGGTCTTTCCTCAGACACCTTGATAAATAAAGTAATGTTCTGTCCCCTGGGTGGTTTACAATTTTGCATTGCAGTATTATTAATTACCATATATTTTATACACGAAAATGATAAAAGTAGTAAATAGCTGCTTAACGGACTTATCTGAGATCACATTGAATATAATTAGCTTTTAACTTTTAAACCTTTGGCGCAATGACATCTCCTGGAAATCACAGTGACAGTTCTGATATTAAAGTGTAACAAAATGGCATCGCCTTAATATGAAACAGAAGGCTGAGCATCTTGCTCTACAATTAATTATACCATTAAAGGCGATCACTTCCATTCACATAAATGCACACTGGTTCGTACTTGGCATGTATAAGCGTTGGATCATCATCTTTAATAAAAGTCTTCTACATCGTTCGCATTAAACATACAGCATTTTATCTCTAGCCTCATGCGGAGAGGGAGATCACTTTATGTGAGCATGCAGTGCCATCTGTTGGTGTAATACATGAAATCTGTATATACCGATTAAAGGAGAACTATAGAGAATTTACTAAAAAGGCTGAGACTGTTCGCTTATTAAAGTGAATATTCCTGGACAAAGTTTTGACAAACTGAGTTTAGCAAATAAGGTGAAGTAGTGTTCACTTCAATTATCCAATCAGGTGCTAGAAAAAATACTGGAAGTGATTCCTAGATTGTAAGCTCTAACGAGCAGGGCCCTCTGCTTCCTCCTGTATTGAATTGTATTGTAATTTGTACTGTCTGCCCTAATGTTGTAAAGCGCTGCGCAAACTGTCGGCATTATATAAATCCTGTATAATAATAATAATAATAATTTAATAAAGCGTTTGCAAACCTTTTCTGGCATTCTGGCCACATGCAAAAGTCCTGCACCAAATTCTTGAAAGCCATTCAACAGTTCTCTTGCTAATTACTTGTGACAAATTTCGGTAGTTCTTATATACACGACTTTTACATTCCGGCACTATGGCGCTGGCAAATTCATTAAGAAATCACAGGAAATTGGTTGATAAGAAGAGTGGAGGTAAATAATACCACTTCCATGATGGAGTAAATTGTGTAAGAAAAATTCTGTCTGAGACAATTTAGCCTCACACCTAATTGACAGTTACATGAATGGGTCACAAATTGCACTATTTGTTCCACAGACAGGAGACAGATTTCTAATGAGTATCTATGACATTCTCTATAAATTTCGGGGACTGTATTTTTGCATTCTGTCATACATAATTGGGTATTCAGAGTGAACACAGCTTTACTTTATTCATTAACTAAGCCAATACTTTTTTAGGTACTCCTTGCTAGCACCAAGTTGGACCCCCTTTTGCTGTCAGAACTGCCTTCTTTGTGGCATAGATTCAATAAAGCTTTGGAAACGTTCCTCAGAGATTTCAGTCCATATTGACATGATAGCATCACGCAGTTGCTGCAGATTTGTCGACTGCACATCCATGATGCGAATCTCTCGTTCCACCACATCCTAAAGGCGCTCTATTGGGTTGAGATCTGGTGACTGTGGAGGCCATTGGAGTACGGTGACCCCATTGTTATGTTCAAGAAACCAGTGGTGAGATGATTTGAGCTTTGTGCCATAGTGCATTAGCCTGCTGGAAGGAGCCATCAGAAGATGGGTACACTGTATTCATAAAGGGATGGACATGGTCAGCAGCAATACTCAGGTAGGCCGGGGCATTTAAATGATGCTCAATTGGTACTAAGGGGCCCAAAGTGTGCCAAGAAAATATCCCCCACACCATTACACCACCACCAGCCTGAACTGTTGATATAAGGCAAGATGGACCCGTGTATTCATGATATATACCCCAAATTCTGACCCTACCATCTGAATGTCACAGCTGAAATCAAGACTCATCAGACCAGTCAATGTTTTTACAATCTTTTATGGTCCAATTTTGGTGAGCCTGTGTGAATTGTAGCCTCAGTTTCCTGTTCTTAGCTGAGAGGAGTGACACTTGGTATGGTCTTCTGCTGCTGCAGCCCATCGGCTTTAAGGTTTGATGTGTTGTGCATTTAGAGATGATATTCTGCATACCTTGGTTGTAACAAGTGTTTATCTGAGTTACTGTTGCCTTTCTATCATCTCTAACCAGTCTGCCCATTCTCCTCTGACATCAACAAGGCATTTTCAGCCACACATCTGCTGCTCACTGGATATTTTCTCTTTTTCAGACCATTCTCTGTAAACCTTAGAGATGGTTTGAAAATCCCAGTAGATCAGCAGCTTTTGAAAAACTCAGACCAGCCCGTCTGGCACCAACAACTACGCCATGTTCAAAGTCACTTAAATTCCCTTTTTTGCCCATTATGATGCTTAGTTTGCACTTTAGTAATTTGTCTTCACCACGTCTAGATGCCTAAATGCACTGAGTTGCTGTCATGTGATTGGCTGATTAGCAATTTGTTTTACCAAGCAATTGAACAGGTACACCTAATAAAGTGGCCGGTGAGTGTATGTTGCTCAGTGAATAGTTTCAACCCTGTTGTCTAAGGCTAGGTTCGCACTATTGTGGTTTCCCTGCGACCACTGTCATCTTCCGGCTCAGTGGGTATCAACGGATCGATCCCAACTGAGCAGAGGAGTTTGTCAAAATGGACTCCATACATGTGAAAGCACCCTAACAGTCACATTACTGAAAATATGAATTAAACGAGCCTGTAAAAAACACAACCTCTTATCAAACAAAATGGTTAATTTACTAATAAATATGTTAATTTACTAAAAAATATGTTCATTTTGCAGTGTGAATGTGCCTTAAAGCGTTACTAAAGATATTTTTTTATTAAAATAATAAACATGTTACACTTACCTGCTCTGTGTAATGGTTTTGCACAAAGCAGCCCCAAACCTCCTCTTTTGGGGTCCCCTGATGACTCGGCCCATTCCTCTTCTGTGTCTGCCCCCACAGCAATTCACTTGCTATGAGGGCAAACGTGCGAGCTCAATCCCACATGCGCAGCTCAGCCCCCTGCCCCTGGCTCCCTCCTCACTGGATTTGATTGGCTCTCAGACACAGTGCTGGATGGAGATCGAGCTCAGGTAAGCATTTAAAGGGGGTTGGCAGGGAGCTAATTATGGAAGTTTTTTTACTTTAATGCAGAGTAGTAAGGTAAAAAAAAAACTTTAACCTTTACAAGCACTTTAACTAAGTGAATGAGGCACAGCTGTGTTCTTTTCAATCATCCTATGAA
>BLSH010166692.1:205771-227110 GCA_018402905.1 Glandirana rugosa
ATAGTAAAGATTTACGTGTTGTGTAGTTTGGAATTTCGGCTACCCGATGTCGTCGTCTTCTGGTATGGTTCACGGTGAGGACAGTCGATTCTTGTCCTTTGACTCCGATGTTAAGCGTGTCCGAGTGGTTTTAACCTGGTATTTTCTAACATTTTTGTAACTGACCAGACTACTCAGAACTAAAGTCGACACTGTAAGTCTACCATCCGAGTCTTAAACCCCATATATAGTACTTATCACAACTCGCTTGGGCCTGACATTGCAAGCCCAGGCATGGCTTGAAAGCCCACAGGCACCGTGCCTGGGCCTGGGCCTGTAAAGTTTTTAGCAAGCACCCGAACGATTTTTGAAATGTCCGGGTCCGGGTCCGTGCCACGGACACCCGAAAGTTCGGTACGGACCCGAACGTTACAGTCCGGGTTCGCTCAACACTATTCATGATATATACCCCAAATTCTGAGCCTACCATCTGAATGTCACAGCTGAAATCAAGACTCATCAGACCAGTCAATGTTTTTACAATCTTTTATGGTCCAATTTTGGTGAGCCTGTGCGAATTGTAGCCTCAGTTTCCTGTTCTTAGCTGACAGGAGTGGCACTTGGTATGGTCTTCTGCTGCTGTAGCCCATCGGCTTTAAGGTTTGATGTGTTGTGCATTTAGAAATGATATTCTGCATACCTTGGTTGTAGCGAGTGGTTATCTGAGTTACTGTTGCCTTTCTATCATCTCAAACCAGTCTGCCCATTCTCCTCTGACATCAACAAGGCATTTTCAGCCACACATCTGCCGCTCACTGAATATTTTCTCTTTTTCGGACCATTCTCTGTAAACCTTAGAGATGGTTGTGTGTGAAAATCCCAGTAGATCAGCAGCTTTTGAAAAACTCCAACTACTACGCCATGTTCAAAGTCACTTAAATCCCCTTTTTTGCCCATTAGATGCTCAGTTTGCACTTTAGTAATTTGTCTTCACCACATCTAGATGCCTAAATGCACTGAGTTGCTGCCATGTGATTGGCTGATTAGCAATTTGTTTTACCAAGCAATTGAACAGGTGCACCTAGTAAAGTGGCCGGTGAGTGTATGTTGCTCAGTGAATAGCTTCAACCCTGTTGTCTAAGGCTAGGTTCACACTATTGTGGTTTCCCTGCGACCACTGTCATCTGCCGGCTCAGTGGGGATCAACGGATCGATCCCCACTGAGCAGAGGAGTTTGTCAAAATGGACTCATACGTGTGAAAGCACCCTAACAGTCACATTACTGAAAATATGAATTAAACGAGCCTGTAAAAAAACACAACCTCTTATCACACAAAATGGTTAATTTACTAAAAAATATGTTAATTTACTAAAAAAAATGTTCATTTTGCAGTGTGAATGTGCCTTTAAAGCGTTACTAAAGATATTTTTTTATTAAAATAATAAACATGTTACACTTACCTGCTCTGTGTAATGGTTTTGCACAAAGCAGCCCCAAACCTCCTCTTTTGGGGTCCCCTGATGACTCGGCCCATTCCTCTTCTGTGTCTGCCCCCACAGCAATTCACTTGCTATGAGGGCAAACGTGCGAGCTCAATCCCACATGCGCAGCTCAGCCCCCTGCCCCTGGCTCCCTCCTCACTGGATTTGATTGGCTCTCAGACACAGTGCTGGATGGAGATCGAGCTCAGGTAAGCATTTAAAGGGGGTTGGCAGGGAGCTAATTATGGAAGTTTTTTTACTTTAATGCAGAGTAGTAAGGTAAAAAAAAAACTTTAACCTTTACAAGCACTTTAACTAAGTGAATGAGGCACAGCTGTGTTCTTTTCAATCATCCTATGAAGTGCAAGAAAAACCTACCCATGATATCATGAGCCATAATTAAAATAAATGATTAAATACTTTATTGGGAACTTAAAGAGGTATTAAACCAAAAAAAAAAAAAACATGTCACAGCTTACCAATCTTTAAATGTGATGGCTGTATTGGTTTTTTTCAGGGTTTTTCCTTTATTTTCACCATTTCCAGTCCTTAACTTCATAACTTTTGTTGCCAGTGGTTTAGACATTAATTGCTGTGTGTTGAGTTATTTTGAGGGGACAGCAAATTTACACTGTTATACAAGCTGTACACTCACTACTTTACATTGTAGCAAAGTGGCATTTCTTCAGTGTTGTCACATGAAAAGATATAATAAAATATTTACACAAATGTGAGGGTTGTATTTTATGAGATACTGTATATATATATATATATATATATATATATATATATATATATATATATATAGTTACATTATGTAAGGCAAGGTAATCGATGGGTGCTAGGTGTCGCCTCGCTTTTACCTTGGCAGTGTTGCTTCCAGACCAGATTTTGTGGTCCATCAGGTGGTTTAAATAACCAGAAAGAGAGGAAAGTTTTGCTCTGGTCTGGGACTCAGGAGCCATCAGCCTGAGAGAGCTGACATATGGAAGTTTGCTTATGGACTACATAAGGTTTGGAGACAAAAGGTTTGCACTGTCTATGTTTTGAGGGTGTCTGGGAGAAGCACTGCACCGCTCAGTTAGGAAAATTGAAATGTTTATTTAGTGCCTGGATGGCGAGGATTTATTTTCTGTTTTGTTTATTTTGATTCCTACATGCAACCTTTTTAAATAAACCTGGCTGCAAGTCAGATTTTAAGGAAAACTGCCATTTGGACTGCCTTTTTCCAAGGAAGGTGATCCCCATTGAGTTAACCCCCCACAATATATATATATTACTGATATAGAAAAAGCCAGCACTCCATGCAAAACCACTGATTTTTTTTCTATATTTTGAGCTATAAGATGGTATCTCCAATAGTTAGGCACTACCAACCAGTGGTGTTCAGAGGGTCCAGCACTGGGTGGATTTGTTGCAGCATCATTTGATTAACTTTCTGGACACAACACCCTGGTTTAACATCCTAACAAACATATTTTCATTTCTTTCAGATGCTGGAAGCAAAATAAATCTGTGTGCAAGCTAAGAGTCCCTGGAGTTGTAGTCTACACAGGGCTATGGACTATTATGGCTAGGTGTCATAGAGTATATCACATGCTACCCCAAATTCTGAGGTACTTGGCACTTTGTGCGGCAAAGGAAAGGCATTTACTGATAGGGATGGGAGATTAAAGCAACCCTGTTTTGCCCTGAATGGGCCCTGAAAGTGGACTTTGTACTTTCACCATTAGGAAAAAGTCTCCATCATAAATTTATGTTGGGCACATTCACCCAGGCTAATTGTTAAGCAATCCATAATACTCCCTCTGCCAACAGTCGGGAAAATTGCTAATTCAGACCACTTACTATAAAAAGGTTGCTGGGAGCATTAATAGTGTATGTGAATTGAAGTTGCTATAGGGAGAAGACAGAGAAAGCTGACAAACTGCGAAGAGTCGGAAAACTGCTTAACCTCTGTAAATTGCAGTGTTGAGGCCTCATGTGCCCCCTCACCCCCATTTTAGCTAACTCAAAAGTCGTTATTGGGACCATTAGCAGTGTATGATTTGATTGCTAGCTCTTGGGAAATTGTCCCCTATGCTGCCTTCTTTATGTTTTGCGTTCTTAGTATTTTAGTTTGTTGCTGATTTGATGGCAGTGTTCACCTTTTGCTGTTAACTTGCTGTTAGAAAGCTGCTGCTTTGGTATGTTTTGTAGAAAAACATTTGTCTTTTCTTTTTATCTCAACATTTGGGCGTGTTTCTGTGCAAAACTGTCCTGCCACTTAAAGAAATTGGTTGTAGCTGCTAAAATTGTAAAAATATTTATTTGACCTGATATGATTCAAATAATAGTGGATTGGGGTGCTGCTGCTGTCTGCAAGCAAAGCTGATTGTAAAAGATTCTACAGACAAATATGAGTTCTGCCAAAATATGCTGTTCCTAAAAAATGGTGCTATTCCTTTAAAACATACTGTACATGGTTTTAGGGCTTTAGGTTAAAGAATTTGTGTATTTTCTAAGCCGTATGTAAATGGCCTTCTCCTTGCTGTATACTTTTTTTTATCATCAGTACCTGCCCCCAATGGTAGTGCTCAGCTTCTTGTGCCTTTTTTGACATTAGCTTTCCTATTAGCCCGACAAATGGCCAGAATTGATTGACCCGCATAGACTTAACTTCAATTTGCCTGAAAGTTCAAGTTTGCTAAACATCTAAGTATAATCGCCAAACTCTGGGCAAATAATTTTTTGTGGGTTTCACTCATTACTATCCATCATTTTTTAAAGTTATGTACTTACTAACTGCTGCTTCTGCTTCATTTGCCTAGATTTTCCCAGCTCTGGCAGACCTTCTTCACTTTGAAGGTAATCATTTCAAATAATGAGAGAGTATATTGTTGTGCCTAGTGCCCTTAATGTCAATAATGTCCTAGTGTCAATAAAATGTGTGTTAAATTATAAAGTGTCCTTAGAAAATAATATTAGTGGACACACAAATATATGTGAAAATGTGAAACAAAATGTGTACTTTGAAAAAAATTGCAACAAAATGGCAAAGACGTAAATTCACACTCATAAAATCGCATAAAACTGAAAAAATCCTTAAAAGTGCAGCATATGTATGCAATTCATAAGTGAGTCCATAATATTACCTGACATTTTAACAGGGGTGTCTAGACTTTTTCTCTTTCAATGTTTTTATTGTTAAATTATCAAAATAACAGGATATAACAACATCGTCTTAGGCACGCAGGCCTCAGTCAAAAAGGCATATAACTTTAAAGAGCGAAAGGCACACAAATTATTCACATTTCCAACCTGAACTATCGGAGTATATAGAGACAAGGTCTGTACGAAAGATTGCAATAAGTACTTTGAACTTATAGTGTCAGGCGGACATGACCATTGTGTTAATGTTGATTGCATGCAATATGTTAGGGAGATCCTCCCATTACCAGAAAACCCGCAGACCCCCCCTCTGGGAACATACTGTGGGACCAGGAGTCTTTTATGGGTCTATGTGGAGTTCTCAAGTGCATGACCGCCTGTGGTCTACAAGCATGTATCCAGGATCTGCAGATTAAGGAGTAAAACTGAGTAACAACTATGGCCTATTGGGGTCTTATATAAAACGACCTTATCAACTATTATGCGTGGATCCCGTTTTGTTTAGGGTAAGGTAAAATGCCTTATTGAAAAAGTATATAGGGGTATTGCGCTTAAGGATGTTAGGTACTAAAAAAGGCTTGCTGCCCCCAGTGATTACTTCCCTAGTGGGAGGTGTGTATGGATTTTGGTATAAGCTGGATGGCGCTACCTTAAGCTGACTTTTCACTAAGCGTAAAGGTATGTACATAAATATAAATAAATAAGTGTGAAATATAACATAAGTGATACAAAAATGTGATACAAAAGTGTTGTAGGTTAATGTTCCCCTTAACCTGTGGTATTCAGTGCTCAGAGTATTCTTGGTATCCTAGTGAAGTTCTTTAAAATCAATTATTTATGCGTGTAAGATGTCCCAAAAAAAAAAAAGGTTATTCCATACAGTAAGATGCTAAAATCAATACAATAGATACAAATACATAAAGTGCTCTGTGCTTCCTATATGACGTAGTGACCATAAAGTATTAAAAATAATAAATAATAATAGTTGGTGAGATGTGTGCAACCCCCACAGGTGTGGGATGTTCCACTAATTAGTAACTCAGGTAATTCAGTCCTTTTGAATTATCAGCTCAGGTGTTTCAGTCCATTCAAATTTCACAACTACCTTATAATATACTCATTAATCAGATGAATGTACTAAATGTACTAAATCAGATCACCGTCCATGGGGTGGGGTGCACTATGGAGCTGTCTTTTTATCTTCCATACCCTGGCTGGTAATCCCTACCATTTGAGGAACTTTGGGCCATCTAGATATCCATCTAAGGAGCACCATAGGACATCCGGGACAACAAGAACAGGACCATATAGGATTTCCCACCAGTGACCAGGCAGGCGTCCATGCGCTGTACCCCTTTGCGGGGTGGCGCTGTCCGGTAAGCAGGGGTCCTAGGAGAGCATGTGTGACTCACAAACAGTGAAACATCTTTGATTAATACAACTGAAAGACACTTGTTTATTTATGGCATTTATTTATACAAGTCAAGGATGGTGATCTGATTTAGTACACTCATCTGATCAATGAGTATATGTATAAGGTAGTTGTGAAATTTGAATGGACTGAAACACCTGAGCTGATAATTCAAAAGGACTGAATTACCTAAGTTGCTAATTAGTGGAACATCCCACACCTGTGGGGGTTGCACACATCTCACCAACTATTATTATTTATTATTTGTAATACTTTATGGTCACTACGTCATATAGGAAGCACAGAGCACTTTATGTATTTGTATCTATTGTATTGATTTTAGCATCTTACTGTATGGAATAACCTTTTTTTTTTCTTTTTTTTTTTTGGGACATCTTACACGTATAAATAATTGATTTTAAAGAACTTCACTTGGATACCAAGAATACTCTGAGCACTGAATACCACAGGTTAAGGGGAACATTAACCTAAAACACTTTTTTATCACATTTTTGTATCACATGTTATATTTCACACTTATTTATTTATATTTATGTACATACCTTTACGCTTAGTGAAAAGTCAGCTTAAGGTAGCGCCATCCAGCTTATACTAAAATGCCTTATTATCAATTACAGCTACTTATAACAGTAACCATAAACTTCATTACAACTTGACAAAAGGAACGCGGTTGTAAAAAAAAAAAATGAGATTAGACTGAGTGCATGGGGAATCAGAAGAAGAACGAAATGAGAAGAAAAATCATTAGAGACAAGGAAGGTCGATATCTGCTAATGAGAGGAAAAATAAACAGAGGGATATTTACCTTCATATTCTACTATGCCCCTAACAGATCACAAGAAAAAAATATTTAATCAATGTTGAATCAATTAAACCCCCACTTCAAGGGCACAGTGATTTTGGGAGGGGACACTTACCTACTGCTTGACCTTTCCCTAGACAAGGCAAATAAGAAATCTCTGAAACCTAAACGGCCCCCTAGACAAAGCCCTAAATTAGCCAAATTACTACACACTCTAGGACTATGTTTATAGACCATTTTATAGTGTCCCTGACATTGAACTGCCCACGAACTCTGAAAGGCCCCTTTAAGTGGCATCTAAACAAATCCCTTCTTAGTAATCCAACCCCATTCTTAGTAATCCAACCCCATTCAGCGCATATGTCAGACCTATACTCAAAGAATTACTTACCTAGACTCCATTCTATTTCGGATGACTTACGCAAATGGGATAAACCTCAATTCTCATGGTTCGGCTGCGCAGCTGTTGTAAAGATGAACATCCTCCCCCACATCATATATATTCTACAAACGATTCCTATTAAGCTCCCAACAACTTTCTTTCAGACATATAACTGGCTCTGTGTCAGATTCCTATGGAAACAAAAATGCCCCAGGATAAGTTTTCAGTAACTAACGAAACCCAAAACAAAAGGCGGAATCAGTCTTCCGGCCATAGGAATTACTATCAAGCGTGCTACTGTCCAGGATTGTAGACTGACTGGTACACAACCTTCTAAAGGACTGGGTCAATTTAGAAGACTCTTTCTCATCCCTATCATTACGGTCTACACCGTGGATCCTCTCGTGCCACATCCCTCAGGCCCTAAAGGAACACCTGATGATGTCAGTTTACCTGAAGAAACGCCGTTGGGCAACGTGACAAACAAACGTCACTTCCGCTCGTTTAGAACATAGGGGGAACGCTTGATGCGTCCCGTCTTTGGATTTTAAAATTTAAATCAATCAATAAATGCCTTAATATACTTCAATATGCAAGCCTCCTTGCTTCTTTGCATGAGCTGAGTGGACCTCGTACTGCAGAGCAGCTGAACACCTACTTACCCACAAGCGCTTTTGATCTCTGTGATGGGGATCACAGAGGTCTAGTAAGTAGGCATTTTTGCTATTTTCACTGGTGGAGGATTACATCGTCACTCGATTTCACCTGAGACCTGGATATTGGAGTTCTGGGAATCCATTGGGGATTGCGGAGTCATCCAAAATTCCTTTGCATTGTTCTGGCATTTTTTTTTTTTTTTGCATTTTTCTGCTTTTTTAAACTATTTGTTATTCACCTTTGTTCAAGGGTTTACCTTGTCAATTTGCACACAGGACTTGAATCACAGTTTGTTTTATTTTGCACATTCGTCTGATATTAATCGAAAGTTTGCCAATTTGCACACTGAACTAGAATCACATTTGTTTTTCTTGTCATTCTGACCCCTAGGGGCCAGTGTTATTGATGCACCTTATAAGCACATAAGCACTTATAATGATCTAAGTATTAAATAATCTTCATGCAATTTCAAGTGGTATGCAATTTTATTGTTATGCAAAGTGTTGTTTCCATACTTTAGTGGTTAGGGTAATGAGCGCGGTTAATTTTATACATTATTAACAGTTTGTTTGGGCATCGCCCATTTACACCAGCAGCTCTATTGTGTTGCGTTTTTGCGCAGGCTTAGGGAATCAATCCCTTTTATATTAATTTCCTAAAGGAACGCCCTCTTATCAACTTAACCTTATGTTGCTTTAGAGAGGCATGTAAACAAATGTAACTGCCCTCAAACCCAGGGCCCCTTACACCTATACAGTTTAGCCTGGACTTCCTTCCTGGGATGTCCCCCCAATTCTTAGCCGACTCCATATACCGAAATACTAGCACACCAATTTTTCCAAGATGGCATTTTCTTGGACCACGGTACGCTTTCAACAAGTTTAAACAACAGCTCCTTCCCCTACTGAGTTTACTTTAAGGTCCACCACTTCCTTTGAGACATTAACAGCAACTTCTCAGTATCTCGCTCTCTTACTCCATATGAAACTCTATGTACTCAATCCTCACCTCAACAACACATGATTTCTAATATTTATACCATGTTTTTTGACTCCATTTCTCCCAAATCCGGGAAGGCACACCACACATGGGAATTGCAAGTACAGGGTGGGCAATTTATATGGATACACCTTAATAAAATGGGAATGGTTGGTGATGTTAACTTCCTGTTTGTGGCACATTAGTATATGTGAGGGGGGAAACTTTTCAAGATGGGTGGTGACCATGGTGGCCATTTTGAAGTCGGCCATTTTTAATCCAACTTTTGTTTTTTCAATAGGAAGAGGGTCATGTGACACATCAAACTTATTGGGAATTTCACAAGAAAAACAATGGTGTGCTTGGTTTTAACGTAACGTTATTCTTTCATGAGTTATTTACAAGTTTCTGACCACTTATAAAATGTGTTCAATGTGCTGCCCATTGTGTTGGATTGTCAATGCAACCCTCTTCTCCCACTCTTCACACACCGATAGCAAAACACCGCAGGAGAAATGCTAGCACAGGCTTCCAGTATCCGTAGTTTCAGGTGCTGCACATCTCGTATCTTCACAGCATATGGTTTTTTAATGGTTTTTATGGTCAGTAAAAACCAATACCGGGTGAGCTGCTCCTTCCAGGAGGTACCGCCATTCCTCCAAAGCTGACTTGATGGCCAGCAATTCCCTATCACTGACATCATAGTTCCAGCACGATGGTGCACCACCACATTATGGGTGTCAGGTCCGACCATTCCTACATGAACAGTTTCCTGGAAAGTGGATTGGTCGTCGTGGGCCAGTTGAATGGCCCCCAAGGTCTCCCGATCTGACCCCCTTAGACTTTTATCTTTGGGGTCATCTGAAGGCAATTGTTTATGCTGTGAAGATACGAGATGTGCAGCACCTGAAACTACGGATACTGGAAGCCTGTGCTAGCATTTCTCCTGTGGTGTTGCTATCAGTGTGTGAAGAGTGGGAGAAGAGGGTTGCATTGACAATCCAACACAATGGGCAGCACATTGAACACATTTTATAAGTGGTCAGAAACTTGTAAATAACTCATGAAAGAATAAAGTTACGTTAAAACCAAGCACACCATTGTTTTTCTTGTGAAATTCCCAATAAGTTTGATGTGTCACATGACCCTCTTCCTTTTGAAAAAACAAAAGTTGGATTCAAAATGGCCAACTTCAAAATGGCCACCATGGTCACCACCCATCTTGAAAAGTTTCCCCCCTCACATATACTAATGTGCCACAAACAGGAAGTTAATAGCACCAACCATTCCCATTTTATTAATGGTGTATCCATTATAAATGGCCCACCCTGTAGATCTAACTAAGGAACAATGGGAATGTATTTTCACAATAGCTCAAAAAGGCTCACTTAGTGTCACGAGGTATTAAATGCCTGCTTTACTTTACTGCAAATTCATTCCAGACATCCTGTAAAATCCTGGAGATGCTTAAGGGAACAGGGCACCCTAATATACATCTGGTGATCATGTCCACTAATACAATTGGACTAATACAATTGGAGTCCATGAATTAACATCACAAATTTTAACATACTGTCTAGAATATACCGCAGCCAAATTCATTCTTCATCACTCCACCACACCAGTCCATTTGTACTGGAGATCCCTGGTTGTACACGTGATCAATACAGCCAAGTTATGCATCCCATCATATTGGGGATCTCCTCACGTTCCAACTATTCCTGAATGGTTTACCCGTGTCGCCAAAATTGCAGAAATGGAAGAACTAATTCATACACCACGGGACTCCCCATAAAAATTTTCACAAATTTGGGCCTGCTGGACCCACTTCTGTTCTACAGACAGATAGCCAATTTTAATGGGATCAATTCATGCCGTCATTCACCCCTATCCTCAATAGCCAGTTAAATACTTCTCTGAATACTCATATTCAGGTCATACCTTCAACCTGAGATAAAGGACCTCCCACCCCTAGCCAAGGGATGACACTGGGAGGAACCCTTTAGAGGAGATCTTTAAGGAGCGGTTCACTTCAATGATTTCCAATTTTAAACTGTCTTTTGTGGAGACAGAGGAGAAGACTCTTTTTCTTTTATGTCTTTCCCCTCTCTTGCCATCCACTTGCTCATACATATCATTTTAAGCTCTCTAGTTTACAAGCCAAGCCGTTCCTCTTACATCCATTACCACTAAGATAACTAGCTCTGAACACCCTCCAAACAGACACAACCTATCTCTTAGGCCTCTTGCACACTGCAGCTTAAAAATGCTCAGTACAGCTTAATTTTTTACTGAGCTAAAATACAGCCCATTAATTGGTTATTGGCATTTTTTTTCAGTAATTTACGCCTCATGCACGCATATGAGCGCAAATACGTGCATATGCTCACTTTTGCCGGGTAATGTCCATAACATATTGTGAACGCGAGAATAAAAATGCATGCATTTGCATACAAATACGCGCATATGCACGAGAATACGCGCAAATACATTTTAAAAAAAAAGCTGAAAAAGTAGATGCTCAAACAGGAGGAGTATCGTGTACAAGCGGCCTAAGACCTAACCTCTTCTTACCTATTCAGACAACTGAACAGGTATTTCAACCCACCTGGGCTAGTCTTAGCACAAGGGAAAAGAGGTACCATTCTAACATGCACCATATTTCATTGGCTCTGGTCTGGATGAATCCCTGGTTCTTTTCTCTTTCTGTTTTTGTTTTTATTATTTCATAAGCTTCTATTGATTGTGAGGACCATCGGCTATGTAATTGATTTTGATATGTTACATTGATTACTAACGCATCCACGAAGTATGCTTTTACAATATTCAATTATTCATTAAATGTTGACATTATGTATTGATATACTTTTCTCAATAAAACTTGTTATAAAGTAAAATATATATATATATTTGGGGGGGATTTTGTGAGCTCCTTTATAATTCTGGGCTGCAGCCTGGGAAGCTGGCGTGTTACGCAGTTGAGGAGGCCTTTGCATGTGCTTGGTGCAAATGCTTTGAAGCAGAAGTCTGTCTGCCCAGTATAGTCTTGCTGCTTGAGGCCCTGGGCTCAGGGAGCTTCGCAGAGGACAGGGATCTGGAAAGAGTTGTAATGCCTAGGAATAAAGTACCAGAAATGACTCTGCTACTGTGGAGGAGGAACTCAAAGATAGCCTGGGGAAACATCAGGAGGATCACCAAGGCTTGTATTGCTACTGGAGCCTATTTCTGGAAAAGGTACAGGTTTCTAGTTTCCAGTTAAAGGCCAGTTGTGGCTGTACTGAGTTCAATAAATGGAGCCTCTGAATTTGCAAGTCAGTAAGGGTGTTCTGAGTTCCCTATCCCTCTTTCCCATGTGATGCTGTAAAGAAAAAAATCCTTAAAAAGTCCTTAAAGTGACTGGTGTCTATTTGTTACACATTTCCCACATTTCAGCCATGGATTTAGCCCTGGGAAAATGCAAGCCAACCCTGTCTCGGGGGTACCCACCTACCTCCAGGGGTCATGGGGGATGCTGCACCAGCAACTTTCGAATTTCAAATGCAAGTTTTGCATTTAGATTAGAGCAAGGTGCAAGAGTTTTGCCTTCAGTATCTGATGACAAAGCTATTCCATAAGTCTTCAGGAAGGTAAGGCAAACGCCACCAGCATGTAGTCTTAAAGGCTGGAGGTACTGTAAATGTCACTTTTTTAAGTCAAAAGATGTAGATATTTGGAATGAGTGAATGTGGATGTACATAAACAATAGCTGTATATTCTGGGGCAAATGGTCTACTTTAAAAAGTATTTAGGAAAAATCTCCTGAGGACAGAACATTTATAGCAATGAAAACTCTATGGAAAAGTTTGTGATAATGTACAATTCACAAAAACTTTACAGAATTTGATTTCTGAATATATTATATGGAAAGGAACAATAATTTATAATTGTATATGTCTTTGGCTAAAGATAATGATAGATAATAGCACACAAGTAATTTTTTTCATTTATGTGTTTCATGCAGGAAAGAACTATTTAGGCTTGGGGCTAAACTTTGCAGGTGGCCCCGTAAAGCTGAAATAATTTGCAAGATAAATTGCGTCGGTTGCCAGGGCAACGTCAGATATCTTTCTTGACTTCTTAACTTATATATTGAAATTGTAATCACCTTAATGTCAATGTTCAAGCACTGATAATTACTTAGTGAATATAACAAAGTTACATAAATGTTTACAGATATTTACAAATGTATTTCAAATTAGTAAATTTCATCATTAAAGTGACACTAAACTTCAATATGAAAAACTAATTCTATTAAACTATCTATTCTTAACTCAAAAAAGTACAGTCGATTACTCTCGGCATCCTCCAAATCCTCAAATTGTTTTTTTTTTTGTTTTTGTTTTTTTTTTAGACTATGGGCTAATGGGATTTGTAGTGTGCATAGTGCAGTGCACATGACTGCATTTGGAAAAGTTATATACAAAATGTTTTCAGTTTCAAATACAGGGAAAATGTAATTAGGCTATTGTGTTAAAGAGCAATTGCCATAAAATTGAATTATTGAGGCATGTAGGGCTTCTCACACGAACCCTGCATGCCACCTCTGAAATCTGAACTACAGTTCACAGAGCTCACTCCATAGTATCCATGACACCAGTGAAATCTGCTCTTCAGTAAACACAGTTTAAATGGGAACTAAAGCCTCCCTTCATTTACATTCAAGGAAACTGCTATCTTAGCCTCTGTTTGATTTGTAGTAGCTCGTGTAATCAGCTATGAAAGCAGCCATTGGATGGCTCAACATTGTTACATAGTTAGGTTGAAAAAAGACATCTAGTTCAACCAAAAAAAGAAATAAATCATAGAATCCCATATACACAATCATTCACCCACAGTTGATCCAGAGGAAGGCAAAAAACCCCAGAAAGCATGATCCCATTTGCTACAGCAGGGGAAAAAAAAAATCCTTCCTGTTCCCCTGAGGGTTGACTGTTTCGTTGAGAACAGAAGCAGCTGTGACAGTTATCATTCATGACATGCCTTGAATAAAACCGTTTTGGAAAACAGTTAAATTGATGAGTTTAGTTCCAATTTAATATCCACCATGACACCAGTGACATATGCACTCCAGTCCATACAGCTCACTCCCCAGTATCATACCTTACAACTGTCAATTTCTTTTGAAACCTAATATCTCTGCTCCTCTTATCTCCTCAATTTCCCCACTTTTTTGGTCAGCTGTATAAACCTCTATGAAAAAATTGTATGCTTTGACTTCCAAAAGTGTTATAACTAAACCTTACTTCAAACCTTTTTCATTTGCAAAGTTCTCATATAATGTTTTTATAGTCCACATTACCTAAAGTGCAGTCCAGTATACTCACCTTAGTCCTAGAATCCATACCACACGTGGGGCCTGAATGCTATTTCTCCTAAAGTATAACTAAAGGCAACACTTTTTCTTTAGTTTTGGATAAAGTGAAGATGGATTAGAACAGTGGTTCTCAACCCTGTCCTCAAGTACCCCCAACAGGCCATGTTTGCAGGTTCTCCTTTATCTTGCACAGGTGCTTTAAATCAGAATCAATGTCTTGGTATTTTGAACAGCTATTTTATCTAAGAGAAATTCTCAAAACATGGACTGTTGGGGGTACTTGGACAGGGTTGAGAACCACTGGATTAGAACACCTGTCAGTTTGCATTGCTGTCTGTGCCCCTATTAAGGAGATTAACTCTCTCTATTTGTCCTGATCACCATTATAATCGAAAGTGAAATCCCAAATTTTGTGTTGTCCCCAGAAAAGTAATAGAGGGGAAATCTTCCAATGGGGACAATATTTCTGGCAGCCTGGGGGTTCCCAGAGGATTTCCTGAATAAACAGGGATTTCCTCTCACTTGGATGGCAAAAAATACATTAACAGGGGTTATAGCCCCCCCCCCCCTACTCTATCCAAATGAAAAAAAAAGACATTTTGCCTATAGTTCTGCTAACTACTCAGGGCTCACTTTCCAGTATTTATGCTAGCAGTGTATTTACATATAAAAACCTTCTATGTGCAGCAGCCTCACTAATACTTACCTGAGCCCCACCTTGACCAGCAATCGAGAGCTTCGGCTGTCTGGAGACACTAGAGCTTCGGCTGTCTGGGGACTCTTCCTCCTCATTGGCTGAGACAGCAGCGAGCACCATTGGCTCCGGCTGCTATCAATCAAATTCAGTGAGCTAATGAGGAGAGAGAGGGGGCAGGGCCGAGCTGCTCCTTGTCTGAATGGACACACAGAGCAGCGGCTCAGCTCAGATGCCCCCATAGCAAGCTGCTTGATGTGGGGGCACTCTGCAGGAGGGAGGGGCAAGGAGTGCCAGCAAGGGACCCTAGAAGAGGAGGATCTGGGTTGCTCTAGGCAAAATCACTTCACTGAGCAGGTAATTATAATATGTTTGTTATATTTAAACAAAAAAACAAGACTTTAATATCACTTTAAGCACTCCATGACCTGTTGCAGCTTATGTTAACTGCTCAATAATTAGTCTTTAGAATATTGACCTTAGATTGTAAGTTCCATAAAGGCAAGGACTGATGTGAAAGTATAATATATATGTAAAGCACTGCGTTAATTGACAGCACTTTATAAGTACCTGTGATAAATAGATACAATAAAATATGTGCAGTAATCTCTTAGTGACTGCTCTTCAATCCCTCAGAGAACAGTCTCTGAAGTATGTGTGGTAACTCCTCAAAGATTTGTGTCCAGTGTATGTGCACTAATCCCTTAGTGACCAGTTCTGTGCACCAACCCTGTGAGTGGTCACCAGACTATCTACATTTACCCTTCATTATGCAGTCTCTAGTGCATCATACACTCATGGACCAGTCTCAAGAATATGTGCATTGATCTACCAATGACCAGGGTGCAGTGTATGTGCACTAATTCCTTACTTACTTGATTTAAAAAGTTGTAACATGTGTAGACAACGCTACAACCTGCTTAAAAGTAGAATTCTTGCCTAACACTAACTATGTTTAAAAAGTGCCCCTCCCCCTCCTGCTACTTATGCTGCCTAACACAGGAGATCGAGGTTACTTGATCCCCTGTGTCAGTTAGCAGTGGCTGCAGGGATGAGGAGGCTTGACAATGCCTGGAAATTCCAGGGGCCTTGGCATCACCCATGAGCTCCTATATGACAGCCGTCGTTGGTGTTCTCTCCTGTCCCCTGCAGCAACCGCAGGGGAACTGGAGGATCATGTGGCCAGACTGGAGATGAAAATGGGTAAGCACACACAGATCTTTTTTTTTACACAGGTTGGCCATGATGGGTAGCAGAAGGGACCTGTACACTTAATCACGTAAATGTGCGCTGCATATAGATCAGTAAACAAAAACAAAAAAATCTGCATTGCTGGTCAGTATTTTATGCAAACATATTCATACAGCACAACCCAAGAAAAGCTAGGAGAATATGCATGTATACGCAGATCTACTATACAGGCCATCCTTGTGTTTGGTAATACTTAGTAACTTTGCTATAACAAGAAACAGACCAGATAGAGAATATTCTATTATCTCAAATAGATCGCATTGGGTTTACTGTGCTTTCATACTTCTATAAACAGCACAAATGGCAATAATAACGGGATGTGTAGAAGGAAGTAGCCCATAGCAAGTAATCTGATTTTATCATTACTAGTATCAGCAAACATAAGGTTTGTCATAGTTTGGTTTGCCATCTTCTGTCCACGGAAAACCAAACCGGATGGGGGGAGGGACACCTTTTAGTCTAAGGAAAATCATATAGGATGGCTATGATTGTTGGTGTGCCTCTGTAAAAAGCAATTATAATTTATTTAAATTTGCTCAACGTTTTATGATAATTATGACCAGTTACTCTCAGTGTCTTAACAGTTATGTCTCTGGCTTTATCTCAAGTGTCTTTGATGATTGTTCTGATCTTTCCGGAGTCTAGTGCAGACTGACTAATCCTAGTGTTGCCTACTCAAATAGTATTACTGAAACTGTGTCACTTGCAGTACTGCTGCCCTCCCTTTGGATTTCCGCATGCTCTGCTGCAGCCTGTTGCTCTAAGTCTTGGTCTGCAGCTCTCTTGATCAAAGGAGAGTCGCAGCTCCAGGTGAGAGTGGAAAAGCCTGATGGATCCAGCGGATGCCCACCCCGACTCGCCACCGCAAACAGGAGAAAATAAGAAGGAATGGCCGCACCACAATAAGAGCCAAAATCCTTTATTGGGACATCCCAGATAGCATCACAGGACCAGAATGCACAATAGGTAGACGCATTTCACACAATTCAGGTGCACTTAATCCTTACCATTGTCTCCCGCTGCTGTCAATCAAATCCAATGACACGGGAGCAGGGCTGAGTCCTGCTGTCTGTGCCAATGGATGCAGCAGCAGGACTGGGGAGCAAACCCGCACAAGTGCCCCTATGGAAAGCAGCTCTACGTGGGGCACTCGGGGAACAGGAGGAGTCAGGAGCTACACTGGGGGACCCCAGAAGAGGAGGATCGGGGCCACTCTGTGCAAAACCCTTGCACAGAGGAGGTAAGTATAACATGTTTCTTATTTAAAAAAAAAACCTTTGCAAACCCTTTAAAGCCAAAACCAAAAATACAATATATTGAAGCTTCTAATCACTCACTAGATGTGATGGCTGCATCAGTTTTCTTTTCTTTCTTGTGGTGATCTGGCCAGTATTACACCTCCTGTATTAGTGAGAAACCACTGTGAATGAAGGAGCACAGAGACACCTTTGGACAACAGGATTGTCATTCTTGGGGGAGGAGAGTGTTAGATGTACTAGTAGATTTAAATACATTAATGAATTGAAAAAGAGCAGGGTGTCCCCGCACAGTGGTGTGAAGATTGGTGTGGTGGGGAGCTGCTGCCTCTACTTGCTTACACCTTATCAGGTGGGGGCTGACTAGTTAGAATATATGTAAAATAGTAGGATTGGCGCTGCTCATTAACGTGAAATACCATAGATTAATCTAAAATTCTTTGCAGTTATATGTGCTAAAATTGTGTATTTTTAAATGACCAGTGTTACATGTATAAAACAACTTGCTATAGTGTTTACAAGTAAAAAACATAAACGTATTATTTTCCTATAAATGTGCATAAAAGTGCACAGTGCCCATTTAAATGTCCATATCAGTGAACCAGTGAATAACTGATCTTCCACAAACAGTACTCCAAATAGTAACAGGTGCTTTACAATAAATAAATAAAATGTCTCTGGATTAATTAATAAATAATTTGGACTAATCAAAATCAAAAACAGCCCTTTTCTTGTTAGTGATTCATAAAAATGAATATAAAGTGACTGGTGCTCTTCAATTTCCACAGAGGAAAGCCGGAAGAGAGCTCTGATAATCCCCTTATGGAAATCCACTTACCAGAGAGAAGTCCCTAGGGGGTGCCCCACCTTCACAGTGTAAGCCACTGTGTAGCTTCTTTGGTCTTTGTCTGCGGTGCTATCTTCTGCTTATCCAGCCAGCCCCTTCGTGCAGTCCATATATAGGAAAAAATAGCACCCAAAATAGAGCAGTACTGTTTTTCAACTGCGTTTCGACAGTCTGACATCATCTGGAAACCTCCCCAAGGTAGAAGTGCAAAAGTGGTAGAG
Source organism: Glandirana rugosa (assembly GCA_018402905.1). Classification (NCBI taxonomy): domain Eukaryota; kingdom Metazoa; phylum Chordata; class Amphibia; order Anura; family Ranidae; genus Glandirana; species Glandirana rugosa. Next base: position 224,256 of record BLSH010166692.1, read on the forward strand.
TCCTGGTTAGGCAGTTTCCACCAGTGTGCTTCAAATGCTGCTGAGGATTACATTTCTTGGCTTGACCTCCCTGTTCTTTCTATGCAGGCCGCTCTGCACATTTATAGGAAAATAATACGTCTATGTTTTTTTACTTGCAAGCACTATAGCAAGTTGTTTCATATATGTAACACTGGTCATTTAAAAATACACAATTTTAGCACATATAACTGCAAAGAATTTTAGATGAATCTATGCTATTTCACATTAATGAGCATAAAGTTTTTTTTATAAATAAATAAAAGCCCTGCTCGTTAGAGCTTACAATCTAGGAGGGGGGATCAAGGGGTCAAGTGATATGAAAGGGCAATAACAGGGGGGATGAGCTGATGAAGAAAATAAAAGTGCAGTTGTTAGGTGGCGACAAGATAGGCTTCCCTGAAGAGAAAAGTTTTCAGGGATCTCCTGAAAGTGGATAGATTTGGGGACAGTCTGACAGATTGGGGTAGGGAATTCCAGAGGATGGGAGAGGCTCGGGAGAAGTCTTGAAGGTGAATATGAGAGGAGGCGATGAGGGAGCTAGAGAGCAGGAGGTCTTGGGAGGAACAAAGAGGACAATTGGGTTGGTATTTTGAGACTAGGCTAGTGATGTAGCTGAGAGCAGAGTTATGGATGGCTTTGTAAATTATTGTTAGTATTTTGAATTTAATTTGTTGGGCGAGTGGCAGCCAATGGAGGGACTGGCAGAGGGGGGTGGCAGACGTTAAATGGTTTGTAAGGTGGATGAGTCTGGCAGCTGCATTCAGGATGGACTGGAGAGGGGATAGTCTATTTAAAGGTAGGCCAATGAGGAGGGAGTTGCAGTAATCGAGGCAAGAGATGAGTAGGGAGTGAATCAGGAGCTTTGTGGTTTCATTGGTTAGGAAAGGATGTACTTTAGAGATGTTGTGGAGGTTGAGGAGGCAAGTCTTAGAAAGTGATTGGATGTGGGGCCAAAGAAGAGTTCAGAATCCAGGATAACACCAAGCACCCTGACATGTGGGGATGGGTGGATGGTTGTGCCATTGCTCTTGACAGAGAAGTCAGGGGAAAAGGCATGTGGGGGAGGAAATATTATGAGTTTGGTTTTGGACAAGTTGAGTTTGAGAAAGTGATGTAACATCCAGGCAGATATGTCTGTTAGTAAGTTAGTGATGCGTGAAGAGGGATGGAGTGAGTTGAGGGGTGGAGAGGTAGATTAGGGTGTCGTCAGCGTAGAAATGATCAGTCAGCCCAGGGAAGAGGTGTATAATTAAAATAAGAGAGGGCCAAGAACAGAAATTGGTGGACCCCAGCAGAGAAAGGAAGAGGAGAGGAGGAAGTAGAATTGTACGTGACACTGAAGGTGCATTGCGATAGGTATGAACAGCCCCCAAAGAGCACAGTCACAAAGACCGAGGGAGTAAAGTTTTTTGAGGAGGAGGGGTGGTCAGCTGTATCCAAGGCAGGCACAAGATCCAGGAGTAGGAGTACAGAGTAGTGTCCATTGTTTTTTGCAGTTAGTAGGTCATTTGTGAGTTGTTGAAGGGCAGTTTCTGCGGAGTGTTGAGGGCAAAATCCAGATTGAAGGGGGTCAAGAAGGTTATCCTTAACAAGGTGGTCACTCAGTTGGTTGTAGACCAGGCGTTCAAGGAGTTTGGAGAAAAGGAGAGCAAGGAGATAGGGCGTAGATTGTTAAGATCAGTAGGGTCCAGGGATGGCTTTTTGAGTATGGGGGTTACCAGTGCATGTTTTAAAGCATTGGGGAAGATGCCAGAAGAGAGGGAGAGATTGAAGATGTAAGTTAGAGAGTGTAGGATAAAGTCAGAGGGTGAGAGAGGCAATAGGGTCCAGGAGACAGGTGGTTTGGTGGGAGTTAGAAAGGAGTTTAGCAACTTTGTCTATAGTAGCAGGTTTGAATAAGGATAGCGTTGATTGTGCTTGTTGACATGGGGTGTTAACTGGGGAAGATGCCTGTAGACTGGAGATTTTATCACGAATTGTGTCAAATTGTTTTTGAAATGATTAGCAATCTCCTGGGCAGTGAGTGAGTTAGTGGGCGAAAGCTGTGGAGGACGAAGTAGGGAGTTGAAGGCAGAGAAGAGTTGACGGGGACTGGATGAGAAGGTGTCAATAAGAGTGGTAAAATAGGTCTGCCTGGCAGTGTGGAGGCAAGAATTGTATTTTGGAGGGCGGATTTTTTTTGTTTGAAGTCTTTGAGAGACTTAGTCTTGTGCCACAGATGCTCAAGAGCGTGGCTATGTTTTTTGAGTTTGCTGGTGTCGTCTGTTTGCCAGGGTTGTAGGGGTCGAGGCCTGATATTGTGTGTGGTGAGGGGAGCTAGCTCATCCAGGCTGGAGGACAGTGATTTATTGTAGACGGCAGTGGCTTGGTTGGGGCAGGACAGGGGTGAGATTTTTTCATAGAGGTCAGCGGCGGCTGGTGTGTGAGAGGCGCTGGGGCGCCGCCTCCCAGCCGGCAAAAAAAGAAAAAAAAAAAGTCAACCCCGCCCACCTGCAGGTGGCGCCGGTACATTGACTTTTTTTTTTTTTTTTTTTTTTCGGCTCCTTGGCTGTCACATGACAGCCAAGTAGTGAGCCTATTGGCCGGCCATTAAAAGCTATGAGTGTCAGACCAGGTTGGCTTTATCCCTGGGCGAGAAGCCAGGGACAACACCATCAAGGCCATTAATTTACACTATTACCTGACAGCCTCCAAACAAAGGGGCTTCTTCCTCTCACTTGACGCGGAGAAGGCATTCGACAGAGTGGCCTGGGACTACATGTTTGAGACCCTCACACATATAGGCATCCAAGACCGCATGCTAACTATGATTTCGACCTTGTACTCTAATCCCT
>BLSH010166692.1:234158-251581 GCA_018402905.1 Glandirana rugosa
TGTCATATGTCGAGTCGTAGTCTGCGTCCAGTGATACTGAGCTGTATACTGTGTCCTGTGATGCTGAGCTGTATACTGTGTCCTGTGATGCTGAGCTGTATACTGTGTCCTGTGATGCTGAGCTGTATACTGGGATCTGTGATGTTGGAGCTGTATACAGTGTCCTGTGATGCTGAGCTGTATACTGTGTCCTGTGATGCTGAGCTGTATACTGTGTCCTGTGATGCTGAGCTGTATACTGTGCCCTGTGATGCTGAGCTGTATACTCCTGACACAATATGTGGAATACAGGGGACGGAGTGGGTGGATTCTATAAGGGGAGGGGCTTATTAGAAGTAGGAGGGGCCAAAAGGAAGGGCGGGGCCTGGCGCCCCCCCATCCAAAAATTTCACCAGCCGCCACTGATAGAGGTGGTCAGTAGCAGAATAGAGGAGAGAAATGTTGAGTTGGTGAAGGTTTCTACGGGTGTTGGTTAGGCAATTGGAGGGAAAGGTAGTGCAAGACAGGGAAAGAGAGAAACTAATAAGGTGGTGGTCGGAGAGAGGTAAAGGATTGTTGGAGAAGTTGCATGGCGAGCATAGGTAGGGGAATACAAGGTCGAGGATGTAGAAGCCTGTACCTATTGCTTCAGGTCAAATAAGGAGGTTAGACTAAGAAGTTTAGAAGTAGCAGTAGTGTTAGTGTTGAAGTCACCAAGAAGGATTGTGGGAATTTCAGAAGAGAGAAAGTAGGGTAGTCAGGCAGAAAATTCATCAAAGAAAGCTAACAGTGGTCCAGGAGGCTGGTAGATCACAGCATTTCTTAGGGAGGTTGGAGAGAATATACGTATACATTGGGCTTTAAATGATGAAAGAGAAAGAGAGGGTGGAGAGTGAAGAACCTGAAATATGCTCTGCAGGAATAGAAGCAATCCCACTCCACCTTCCTTGCGTCCGTTAGGCCTAGGGGAGTGAGTCCAGAGAAGGCCACCGTGGGAGAGGGAAGCAGGAGAAGGAGAATCGCATTCATGGAGGCAGGTTTCGGTGACAGCAAGTAGATTAAAGGAATTAGTGACAAATAGGTCATGAACAGCAGTGAGCTTGTTGCAGACAGAGCAGGCATTCCAGAGGGCACAGGAGAAGGGGAGGTTGGTTTTGAGAAGAAGGGGAATGGAAATTACATTGTGTAGATCACGACTACTGACAGAGGGTGTGGGGCAGTGGTGATGGGTGTGTTGGGCATAGTTAAATGAGGGAGGCCCAGGGTTTGGGCAAATATCTCCAGTGGCTAGGAGAAGCAGAAGAGTAAGGGAGGTAATATGAGAATATGATTTATATGAGGGGACATTCTAGAGCATCCTAGGGGTTTTGTTAGCATGTGGGCTTAGAGTTAGAAAGAGGTGATGAGTGCAGTAATAGGGAGAGGGAGAAGTGATGATGATGATATGCACAGATTATAGGATGGGGAAGAGGAGTGAAGAAAAGAGAGTTTGAGGAGGGAGGCTGCTATTGTGAAAAGGAGAGGTAAGGTATGCATGTTTCAGAGAGGAAAGTGTGGTGATTTGGAAATGAGGTTACCTGTAGTCTGGTGTTTTGTAAAGCAGTTTGTTGTTAGTGGGCTCTTTGTGCAAATCGCTGAAGTGCAATAGCAGAATTGCCCACTTTTTTGGAAGAACCCCTCTGCATGTGTCACCCCCTGCAATGCTTTCCCTCGTAAGGAAAGCTTTGTTTTTATACTGTGATGGGTGTGTGTGTGGGGGGGGGGGGGGGGGTTGGGCAATTAATCAATTAGGAGGTAATATTAAGTACACAGACATCACAGCAGACCTTTCCACAACATGATCACACTGCAAGAGAGCCAAAAGGCCAAAAGTTTTGCAGATAAGGGAACCCATAAATTAGGTAAGACCTAAAGGCTAAATAAACATCAAAATAATGTGAACATGGCTATAGATGTAGGTGAAACAACAGTGACAAGCACAGAATTACCAAATATGTATTTGAGCAGTCAGTCAATATTCAGTTTAACCACTTCAGCCCCGGAAGGATTTCACACTTTAGGACCAGACCACCTTTTGCTATTCGGCGCTGCGTCACTTTAACTGACAATTGCGCCGTCGTTGGACGTTGTACCCAAACAAAATTTGCACTCTTTTTTTCCCACAAATAGAGCTTTCATTTGGTGGTATTTGATCCCCTCTACATCATTTCAGATTGCCGCTATAAACAAAAAAAGAGCAACAATTTTTCTTACTTTTTGCTAAAATACAAATCAAAAAAAAAATTATAATTTTGGCTGATTTATATTCTTCCTCATATTTTTGGTAAAAAAAAAATCGCAATCAGAGTTTATTAATTCTTTTGCCCAAAGGTTTTCGCGTTTACGAATGATGAGAATTCATTTCTGGGGTTTTTATTTTTTACTAGTAATGGCGGAGATCTGCAATTTTTAGCGGGACTGCGATATTGCAGCGGACATGTCGGACCATTTTGACACTTTTTTGGGACCATTGGCATTTATACAGCGATCAGTGCTATAAAAATGTACTGATTACTGTGTAAATGCCATTGGCAGTGAAGGGGTCAACCTGGAGGGGCACTCTAAGGGTTAACTGTGTTCCCTCAGTGTGCTCTAACTGTTTGGGGGCTGGGCTGGCAGGGGGAGGGGAGTGATCACGGCCTCCATATACAGGAAGCCTGTGATCACGGCTTCCATATACAGGAAGCCTGTGATCACAGCCCTTCCCCCTCTGTCAGAACAGAGATCCGTGTTTACATACACAGACCTCCGTTCTTTCACTGCGGGGGGGGGGGGGTGCGCGACACAGTGAGTGCGCGACCGCACTCCGGCGGCGCGCGCACGCTCACAATACTAGTTATCGTGGCCGCTGTCAGGTGATGGCGGTTTGCGATAACGAGCCACTTTGCCGCCGTCACGCTGCGGTGGGCGGTCGGCAAGTGGTTAAGCTAGATGGCAGTTGTATGAATATAGATGCAGATTACCATTGTTGAAAAGACATAAGTAAAAAGCAGACTGTTTCAGTTATTGGGTAGAGTTGTCAGCAAGGTAAACATGCCATTATTGAAAAGACATAAGTAAAAAGCAGACTGTTTCAGTTATTGGGTCTCAGTCCTCTACTACTGCTACATCTGCTAGGCAGCTTTTTCTGTTGAAAAACAACAAACATACTGGCAGAGTCACCAGGTGAAAATGAAAGAAAAGAAGCCTAAAAAAGCAAACAAATGCAGCTATCACATCTACTGATTGTTAAGATGCAGTATAATAAATATTTGATTTTAATACCACTTTAAGGCATAATTACTGCCTTATTAGGATTAATCAGGATTATATTGTGCAAATAAAGAGAATATTCAAGGGCACGTTGCTGCTAGTCTCTCAAAAGCCAAAAAAGGACTGTCCATCTAATGGACAAAAAGGTCAGTTCCCTTATATAAAAGTCTTCTAGAGAATAACGTTGGGCTGTCCTTTATCAGCAGTTTTACAGTACATATTATGCCTTCACTGCACCATGATTGATATCTCCAGATTTCCATCAGGTTTCTTTTTTTTTTTTTCATTTTTAATGACGATTAGATCACTGTTTTCTGTATGAATAATATATTACTCTACATATTTGTGTGTACATTGTTTCAACTATTATATTCATGATTTAGATAAATTGTAACAGATGTTGTGTTTTTTATATTATTATGTAGTGTTGTATTAGTATATATATATATATATTTTTTGCTATCCATGTTGTTGTTATTTTGTTTGACAGTAGATTTACAAGTCTGATATTTGCCATATTCTGTTGTTTTCAAGAATGAAAGTGTTAAATGGACTTAACTTTTTTTGTCATATTTTTCAACTGTACAGGACACCAAACAAGAGCAAGGAGAGATGTTTTATGTTCCCTGAAATACAAAGAGCCTTCTAAATCCTACCAACTTCACCTCCACTCCCTTCTTCTATATTTCTCTTGTTAAATTCTGACAGAAATGTCCAGCGGTCACCAGAAGAATGAAAGAAAGTAAATGGAAAATGAAAAACAAATAAGGAAAAAATAAAACAATGTATACATTTTGAGACTTGGCGCTACCACCCTTAAACCTTCTGGCCCATCGGATCTGTGAATGGGAAACATCAATATTTTGCTCTTTAATTATATATATAGCAGCCAGCACTTAAAATTAATTTCTGTTCAATGAGAAGGTACATTTTTTTCTAGCTTATAACGTATGAACAACAAAGTGTCTTTTGTGGCATATCAAGACTGTTATCGCCATAATCATGGAAGCAAACTTTAACGTCTGTTCTTTAAGTTCTCCATTAGATGGCGACATTCTTCTTCTGCAAATGTTAAAATACAGTAACTGAACAAAGAGTAACTAATGTGAAATTTAAGAGAGAGGATACAATTCTTTTATTGTATATGTTGTATGTCACAGTGACTACAGAAAATCTTGCTCCCTCATTTAGGCAAAATTTAAAAAAAAAGCTTTTGTTTTGCAAATTCAATTTACATTAGATTTCTAGCTCGGGCCCAGTTATATAGAAAATGTAAAATGTTAGGTTCTTCATCAGACATTATATAAGCTTCATAATATGTGATGAAGAAACTTAATTTGCCGCTTAAAAAACACTTGCATCTGTAATAACTGCTAGTCTATACAGCATATCACTCAAAAGAAACAAACTTTCTTTATAAAACGGGGAATAATGTAGTCCTTTAGTTCTACATCTAGAAGCAGTCAGGCTATTGAGATTTGAACCTTCTTGTTCAAGCAAACTAGTCAGTGGTGACCAGTGGCGGTTGGTGGTATATATGCACCCACAGCCGGTCAACAACACTAGGAAAAATATATGGGGGGGGGCACATAAGATACCACAGTCAAAACTGGGAGGGACACTAATAATTTTCACCACTAAATCATACCACTAAAAAAAACTATATAAGTATATATAAATATGATTACAAAATATGAGAGTAATGTAGTATGCAATGATACCTTTTTATTGTACTAACCTAACACTTAAAAGACAAGCTTTCAAGAGTTGTCCATACAAGAGACGGTCAGAGACTGCGGACATGGCACAAGAGACGATTAGAGACTGCGGGCATGGCACAAGGGATGGTCAGAGGCTGTGAACATGGCACAAGGGGCGGTCAGAGACTGTAGACATGACACAAGAGATGGTCAAAGTCTGCAGACATGGCACAAGAGATGATCAGAGACTGTGGACATGGCAAAAGAGATGGTCAGAGACTGCAGACACGGCACAAGAGATGATCAGAGACTGCGGACATGGCAAAAGAGATGGCCAGAGTCTGCAGACAAGGCACAAGAGATGATCAGAGACTGCGTACAGATCATGACCCGGCACAATAATATATGCAGCCAGTCAGACTCAGACATTATAAAGCTAAAAACAGCATCTTGCTTGGCCTACCTTCCACAGTAATAATCTTCATCTGTGCTGTGCCAGTGCCACTCGCGCTCCTCCTGTGCCTTCTGCTGGCCCTGGGCCTTCCCCCTGCTCTCACTCTGCTGCTCCCCAGGCTCCCCCTCATCTCACATGCCCTCCAGATCAGTGGTGATTGTCTCTGTGTGCTGCTGGACTGGAGCTGTTTGTGTTCCTCGCTCTGCTACCACCAAGGCATAGTGTGCCTAGAGGGCTGAAGGGAGAGGGGGTATCTCTGAGTCTGAGGAAGGCCATCTTGCTCTCTCTCCCCTGCATCTGGCAGAGAGGAGAAGGAGGAGTGGAGTAGGCAGGGCCAGGATTTGGGAGAGCAGCCTACAGAACGCCAGGCCCTGTTAGCTGTGACCCTGGTAGTTCTGCCACTGCCCGGCAGCCTAATTTAGAGGGTGGCACATGGGGGGAAAGAAATGACCTGGAGGGGGAGCAAATGTCCCCTCCCCCCTGCAGTCCTGTAGCTACTACACTGAAACAAGTTCATGTGAGTCAGAGCTCATGACAGATAAGCTGGTTTGCTCTAAACATAAGTATGGGTGCTCAATCTGCAGTTGTGATAATGCTGAGGGCTTGTTTGTTCTGAACATAAGTACAACTGTAATAAGCAATCTGCACTTTTGATAGGCCTGTGTGCTCTGGGTTCAAAGTGTAATTCCACTTTTGTTGAGAAAAAAAAACCCCTCTCTGAGTGATCTATGCCAATTGCAAGCATTAAAAAGAAAACTTTTTTGCAGATTCCAATATTTTACTAATAAAAAAGGTGATATCCGCACTGTGAAATAAACTTCCTGTGCAGGCTGCTGGCACTTAAAAGCATTATATCAGTGCTTTTGTGGAAATGTGTAGAATTAAAGTGCAGCGCCTCAAAAGCATATGTAACAAAAACACATATAAGTGAATAAACCTGATAGTCCAGGTAACAAAATTGAAATCCCAGTAGAATGCCCAAGGTGATGATAAATGCAAAATGATAACACCAGTGTTAATACTGTAATACAATTCTTCTCAGGAGTGCTTCAGCAATCTCCGACCACCCCAATATGAACTGCAAACTTACCAAAGTGAGTAGCTGCCATTACAACAGCATAAATGCCTAAAGCAGCATGTTGCTCAAACAAGGACTATTGAAGCATTGGGGCTCCTAGGACTTCTCCTTTAAAGCCTCCAACTTTTAACTGCTTTGAAGGTCAGTGGAGTAAGATAACAATAGCCATATAAGACCTGTTATTAAGCAGTGCAGAATGTTTTCCCTTTTCCTGGCCTGGATCAAATCAGATCCCCTGGTTTATACAACCTGCATTACAACAGAGAAAAGATATAACTGTGCTCCTGGAGGTGCTCCCCCACCTATATATAATAGATACAATAATATAGATACAATAGGAAGATCAATAATAAACTGCTATGTTGACATGGGGAGGTAGGGTGAGCATCTCAATGCATTTCACAGGTGCTATTAATACAAAGTGATTAATGAAATGGTGTACAGTAATATTGATAAATAGCCTGATCTCCAATTTGAATATCCAAACACAGTAAAGTATGCATATATACTCATGTCAAAAACTGCTAGATAACCAGGTGAAGATGGTACTGTATAGTCAAAATGAAGGGAGGAGGGGAGAATCTGGGGCCACACCAACACAGTAGGGGAAAGCAGGTATTCAGGGATCCAAGTTATCAAGCATGCATATAACATAAATCTCAATATTTCACTACCCACGCTAAGCAAATTAAAAAGTCAGCAGCTGGCACAATATTCCTGGTAAAGAAATTTAAAAACATAAAAACACAAACATGCAGCACTAAAAAATGAATGAAGAACAGAGTCCCAATAATGCATATATTAAATAGACAGGAGCAAAACACAGTCCATTAAGTGCAGGTTGCAAACAGAAGTGCTGGAAGGGGTCCGTCCAAAGGGAAGGTTCACAAGGCCTGTTAACCCAACTGATGGACCACTTAACTAAAAATGGTCAAAAGCGCTTTAAAGTGGTTGTCAACTCATGACAACCACTTTAACCTACAGGTAAGCCTATAATAAGGCGTACCTGTAGGTTTCCTGCATATCTCCTAAACCTGTATGGTTTAGGAGATATGCAGTGTACTTCCATGTGCCGACATCATCGGGCACATGCGCAGTGAAGAGACGGCCTCAGTGCTGTTCCTTCACTGACATTGTGCCGCAATTGGCAGCTGCTGTGCATGGGAGTGACGTCACGCAGCTCCGGCAAATAACAGAGCCGGAGTCTGCGGCCCCGGAAGGAAGAGGGGCAAAGATGGAGGCTTCCTACTTCAGGGACAGCTTCCAATGAAGGTAAGTGTCACATAATAGGCTAGTATGCGATGCATACTAGCCTATTATGCTTTTACATTGCAGGGAAATGCAGAGTAACGAAGAGGAAGTAAATCCATCAGGGTTTACTTCCTCTTTAAGAACACTCCTCTACAGTTTGTCAGCACAACCACAGGAATGAACAGTTCAATGCAAGTGATAAGGCTCCTCTGGGAAACTTTCATCAAGTACCATCATGCAAAAGTATAAATGTAGATCATTGCATAGTATTAGTGACAAACAAATTTATTAAAAATACAGAAGCCAGAATACTCAAGCAGAGCGGTATTAAAACACATATAAAACAGATTGATGCCTCCAACTATCAGAACGCCGAACAGGCAGCTTGGTAGCGTCACGAGACCCAGGGCTAAAAAAATGAATGAATAACAGAGTCCCAACAATGCATATATTAACCACTTCAGCCCCGGAAGGATTTCCAGCTTTAGGACCGGAGCCCTTTTTGCGATTCGGCGCTGCGTTGCTTTAACTGAAAATTGCGCGGTCGTGCGGCGTTGTACCCAAACGAAATTTGCGTCCTTTTTTTCCCACAAACAGAGCTTTCTTTTGGTGGTATTTGATCACCTCTGCGTCATTTCTGATCGCCGCTATAAACAAAAGAAGAGCAACAATTTTGCAAAAAAAAAACAAATTTCTTACTTTTTGCTAAAATACAAATCCAAAAAAAAAATATAAAAAAACATTTTTTTTCACCGTTTTTGGCCGATTTATATTCTTCCTCATATTTGCGATAAAAAAGATCGCAATCGGCGTTTATTGATTGGTTTGCGCAAAAGTGGTCGCGTTTACGGATGATAATTCATTTTTGGGGTTTTTTTTTTTTTTACTAGTAATGGCAGCGATCTGCGATTTTTAGCGGTACTGCGATATTGCGGAGGACATGTCGGACTATTTTGACACTTTTTTGGGACCATTGGCATTTATACAGCGATCAGTGCTATAAAAATGCACTGATTACTGTGTAAATGCCATTGGCAGTGAAGGGGTTAACCTGCAAGGGGCGTTCTAAGGGTTAACTGTGTTCCCTGGGCGTGTTCTAACTGTATGGGGGCTGCCCTAGCTGGGGAAGGGAAGTGATCACAGCCTTCACGTACAGGAAGGCTGTGATCACAGCCCTTCCCCCTTCACACAGAGCGGAGGTCCGTGTTTACATACACAGACCTCCGTTCCTCCGTTCCTCCGCTCGGGGGGGCCATCGCGGGTAGCCGGCGGCAATCGAAGCCGCCGCACCCGCTCCCTGGCCCCCCGTGGACGCCCGCGCGCTCACTAAACTCGATCCCGCAGCCGCCGTCGTATGACGGCGTTTTGCGGGAACGAGCCACTTTGTCGCCGTCAATTGCCGACCAGCGGTCGGCAAGCGGTTAAATAGACAGTAGCAAAACACAGTTCATTAAGTGCCGGTTGCAACCAGAAGTTCTGATAGGTGTTCTGATAGTTGGAGGCATCAATCTGTTATATGCATTTTAATACCACTCTGTTTGAGTATTCTGGCTGCTGTATTTTTCATTAATTTGTTTGTCAGTAATACTATGCAATGATCTGCATTTATACTTTTGCATGATACCTGATGAAAGTTTCCCAGAGGAGCCTTATCACTTGCATTGAATTGTTCATTCCTGTAGTTATGCTGACAAACTGTGGAGGAGTGTTCTTAAAGCGCTTTTGACCATTTTTAGTTAAAGCGGAGTTCCACCTTTTTAAAAGTCAGCAGCTACAAAAAGTGTAGCTGCTGACTTTTTAATAATCAGACACTCACCTGTCCCACGCTCCAGCGATGCGGCCACCCACTGCCTTGCTCCTCCGTGCGGCACCAGCATAGCAAGTGTGGACGCCCGGCTTTGGCTTCAAAGCCAGGCGCACACTGCACATGCGTGAACCATGCTGCATGCTGTGAATGGCCGGTGTATCTTCTGGAACCTGTGACGTGTCCCAGAAGATCACTGGAAGGGAGGGGGGATAAGTGAACCTCCTTTTAGTTCCACGGTGCAAGGAGAGGAAGTGGGAGCTGGATACCTGTAAAAAACAGGTATCCCCCCCCCCCCCCCCAAAAAAAATGACATGCCAATTGTGGCATGTCAGGGAGTTACCTTCACTTAAAGCGGAAGTTCCACTTTTGGGTGGAACTCCACTTTAAGTGGTCCATCAGTTGAAGTAAGAGGCTTTGTGAATCTTCCCTTGGTGATGGACCCCTTCCAGCACTTCTGTTTTCAACCTGCACTTAATGTACTGTGTTTTGCTCCTGTCTATTTAATATATGCATTATTGGGGTTCTTCATTCATTTACTAGCGCTGCATGTTTGTGTTTTTATCAAGCATGCATGTCTACATATTTAAATGACCCACACAGACCATTCTGTGCTATAAAGCACAACATGACCCCAAAATAACTCACCCATCCCACTAAACCCCTTGGTATTGGCATACCGCCAATCTGGTGTTCCACTGAGCATGTACTGCTCCACTGAATGCATCTAAGGCTCTAGAAAGACATAATCAATGATCCATTTCAATCTACAAATCCTAATTAGGAATAAGTCTCAAAGGATAGAAAGATAAATACCTTATGATGAACAACAACGCTTGTGCCTTTCACCAGGGTTGTGACAGCAAGTGAGGCTTAAAACTGGCACCCTAAATATATATACACTTGCCCAGTGTGTCCCTTCTCCCATGCCTACCACCAGTAAAATGCCCACTCTCCACTCCTGTGTTGTCATAACCCCAGATTCTCCACTCTGGGTTTTGTACTGCACAGTACCATCTTCACCTGGTTATCTAGCAGTTTTTGAAACTTGTGAGCATATATGCATACTTTATTATGTTTTGATATTCAAATTGGATATCATACTATTCATCAATATTACTGTACACTGTTTTAATAATCTCTCTTTGGCTTATTGGCACCTTGATGCCTTCTGAAGAAGCTTTCAGAGAAATGTGTGGCAATTCGCTCTCCACCTTCTGTCAACATATCCCTTTATTAGTTGATCTTCCAATTGCATCCATATATAATTTGATCCAATAACTGGTTATATGTTGACAGTCCGTGTAGCATTTATGCAGCACGTGGGGGGGAGGGGGGGGTCATATATAAGGTGTTTTTGTCATTTTGTTTCTGACAGCTTTCTCCATGTGGAGCCAATGCTAATACAATGCTAATACATGATGTTTTTTATAATGTAGGTTTTAATGTCAAAATGCAATAAACTGATTTTTTATCTACATATTGAATTTGTTTCTTTCCCTACGAGTATGAGCACCTAAAAAGTTTCACCTATTCTTCTTTATTTTTTTGCACATGCACATTTGGGGATGTGGTGCTACACTTACATCCAGCTCCATCGCATATAGTACCCTTTAAAGCGTTTGTTACCCCAACATTTCATATTTCTGATATACTGTATGCCTGCTGTACCATGTACTTGTATGAGAAAGCATCTTGTTCTCTTTGTATTGTTTCCTTTGTGTGAAATCTCTGATGTTTCTGCCAGTCCTTCTGCTTTCCTATTAAAAGCTGACCACACTAAGCAGGAGAGCACACCGGGGTCAATTTTCTAGCTGTGCTGGGAGCACAGCCTGCTCTCCTCCATTGATCAGACTTGCCCTGACACACCCCACCTGCACAGCCTTTCACTGTGAAGCTTAGTGTCTTGCTGTTTCTCCTCCCCCAGCTCTTATGGAGCTGAAAACAGAGAGAATGTCATTACTTATAAGAAAGGGGGGAAAAAACAGAAAAACTAAAAACAAAGAAAGGGGAAAAAAGGTAATTATAATGTTTTTTTTTATATATCCATACACAAATGTTTTGCCTTTCATTTCTATTTTAAAGTGTATGGGTTATTTTGCAAGGTGATTGTTTACAATCACTTTAAGCATAGTTGCATATAATACTAAAGGATGAGAATATGTACAGGTAAACTATTCTACACATTTGATCATACTATAGGAATTTCACTAAACAATCAGTGAGCAATTGTTTGAACACAGATGGAAAAATATCCAAGTCTGACATTATGATACAGCAAATATCTTGACATTTCTGTCCTCTGTTTAGGCAACAAACACATACACCAAAAGGCTTTTAATTGTTTAACAATTGTAGAAAGTTATTTTGATGAGAGAATAGTTGATGAACTCACTGATAATGTAAGAGCAAAGAAATAAATGTGTCAAACAAATGAGATTTAAAGAATGCCTTGGCTATAGTTGATCTTGTTTTTCCCTCTCTTGCTATGTAATGTAATGACATCAGTGCAATTCACATCCCTGCTGAATGACTGATGACGCAAACAATCAATTAAAAGATAAGCTACACAAAAAATTGGATTGTTTTGCAATAAGGTAAGTTCAAGCACAGCAGTAAGGACAGGCTGAATATGTAACAATCAAATATGGCTGCCATAAGTACATAAGGAAAACCTTTAAAGAAGAACTCCAGAAAATGTTATATTTTAAAAGGGTTATGAATGGTAATGTCACCACTCAACACAGGATTTGACTGCTTAGTTAGAGCATAGCACAGTAAACCCTTCTTAAAACATAAGGTATTCACATATCACAAAAATAAGGGGATTATTCCTCATTTCAGGACGGTGGGCAGAGACATGGAAATCATTGCATTAACCCCAATAGCCAGATGCAGATGCACATCCAGAACCGTTGATGTATAGTGCAAATATGGCCTAGTATTATACAGCCATTTATTCCAAACTTTTTTTTTTCTTTTTCCAGCCCCTGGTGTGTGGTGCTCAAAAACAAAGCAAAGTGAACCAAAAAAGTGCATGTGAACACACGCAAAAAAGTGCACTAGGGTGTGTCAATTGACCCCCTCCCAAAGAGAAGGGACCCTTCCCTGACCCCTGCATTGCAAGACTCCTGATATGGAAAAGGCACTCTGGTCTACCTATCCAAAAGTCCCCTCTCCTCATGATCAGCCGAAGCCGACCACCGAGTACTAGGTTAGGGGCTCTCCTAAAGAGAGACCCAAAAGGCAGGGGTGGATGGAAGCTAAGGTCCACACATCCACGCCCTAGACTTCAGGGTAGTCCCAAAGAACAATACCCTGCCATCTGTAAATAAAAAAAAGACAAAAAAATGAGTGCAGTGACATACAGTGAAGAAAAAAATAAAGTGTCAATGTGCAAGACAATGGCTAGATCCTGTGGACTGGTACCTAAAAATGCCCCATCTTTGCCAAAAGGCCTAGACCATGAGGCGCAGGGCAGAAAAAAACTGCGGGATTGTGTCCTAGGTTTCCTTCTCACAGTGGGGTCCCAAACCCTTAGTGATACTTGCAGGTACCACTCCCATGGGGCACCGTGGGCTGCCTTCCCAGCCCCTAGCCAGAAAAGCCTCATAACTACCAGAAAAGCATTAGCACGTAGAGCCTGTCTACAATTGGGGATAAGCCTGCTTCACTAGGCCAGATCAAGAAAAGATCACTGCCACCATATTCACCTTATTACATTGGGAATTACTAACTGGAACCCCCAACTGTGAAGGGGTGCTGGTGCCCTGTTCCAGAAAACTGATAAGAACAAAAACGACACTTGATCTGAATGCTGAGAAATGTTATATAGCTGTATAAGCTGTTTCAGGCTATTTGGTGCATCATCAACACAATGTATGGAAACAATGTGTTCTTAAGAGTAAGGTCTGGGACCCAAGGAGACAGTATAACCATAAAGGTTATGGTAAGAAGGGACTAAAGCAATCAAAATGCACTCGAATCAGTGCACAGCACAGTTAAACATTCTTAAAACAGAAGGTATTCACATGTCTCATTCCATCACATATCACATAAATCTCCCCCCTCTTCTCACCTCTGTAACATTGAGGGTTGATATGAAGTCCACAGAGAGAACTGGGAACAATGCTAACTCATAACAGTCAGTAGAGACAGAAGGTACCAAAAGGTATCAGGTCATAAGATTTCTGGCAGGATCAGAAATGATCAAACAGATACCACAAATGCTTTTATATTTAACAGAACAAAAGGTAGTAAACAAATATTTCTTTAAATTAAATGTATAATAGTAGGTTGGCAACTGTATCCTAAAACAAACCTAGCCTGAGTATTAACCCTGTAGCGGAAATATCACCCCATCTCCGCCAATGGCTAAAATAAGTTGTGGTTAAAGTTACAGACAGCAAAGCCCACAGACAGAATTGTGAGCCAATCTCATTATAATATATACTGTAGATGTTATAAGTAAATTACAGAAAGCTTGTTGACACCAGGTGTGTTGGCACTGTGACATTTCAATAAAGTTCTAAGGAAAGAAAACGTATACAGTGCGACTCACCGGGAACTGTCCATCAGTGCCATTTACTCTCAGACATAGCAGAAGCTGTGCAATCAGCATGGTTTGTGGGGGTGAATGAGCTCCCAAGGGGAGGGCGATATGCCACCTCCTGAGCACCTGTTTTAACCCTAAAAAAGGCTGAACCACCACACCGCAACCGGTGCATTGCAGACAATTGCAGGGTGGTTGCTGTGCTGTGGGTGGCGTTTGTTGGTAGTACTGACTGCCAAATGTGAAAAAGGAGTTTCATTTTTGCTGTGGCTACAAAATAAACATTCACAGCCTGTGAATGTGTACAGCTCTGAGTGGCTGCATGTCTTTAATTAGGTGGGTGGTTGGGGCTGGTAAAACTGCCTTTTTTTTACTGCCTCCTGGCTGCACGTATGAATGATCCCTTAGATAAAAGGATAGCAGTTCAGGAAAATAAATTTAAACTTTTTGTACATTAACTAGAATTATGTTATTTGTTGATAGTGTTACTCAAATATGTATGCTAGTGTTTTACTAAGCCTTGAACTAGTACTGTAGGCCTTTCGGATATGCTTAATACAATTGGATGGAAAATCAATATGTCAAGGCTATTTCATAAGCGTACAACAAACATCTGGGCAAGGATTCTCTATAAAAGCAACACGATATTCCAGCAAAATGTTTGTTTCAACATTTTATGGAAACTTGGATATACGACCCTATAACTTTTTCCATCCTCCATTATTGATGAAATCCAAATATCTTTTACAGTAAGTGAAAAGGGTCAGCCAGAAGGTCCCAGTCATATGGCTTTCTATGTATCAAGAGCGGCATGCAATGCTGAATTGCAGATTCTTATGATGGCCTAACAAGGCTTTCTCTTTAATCAGCTGTAATGAAGAATGTCAACAGCAAATAATACACAGTCCTGTTCGCAGCACAGAGCTAAGAAGGTTGTGAGAACCAGTACTGGGCATTTTGTAGGGGCTCTCTCTGTCAAAGGGTAGGACAAAGGGCTACAGAGCACATTCTGAGTGGGCTTTGTTCCGTCATTGTATGTACCAACACGATCACTGGAAATATGTAAAATAGGTGAAGATCAAGCAAAGAATCAAAGGCACAATAACCTCAAAAACTTTTTTTTCGCCTATGTCTCTCACAACAGACTGTAATTACAGGATACCATTTATTATTATTTATTTTCAGTTTATAAATAAGTCCAGGAACAAGTGTTATTCTTCTGGTCTCCTGCAGATTTGCCTCATACGCACTACTTCAATAAAAAAAAACTGACAGCTCAGAAGGAGCCGCTGTACTAACATCAGATTGCCACTAGAGTTGAGCAGACACCTGGATGTTCGGGTTCTGGCGAACTTCGGGAAAAAGTCTGGGTTCGGTACCGAACTTAACCCAAATTTTACCCCAGACCCCGAACCCCATTGAAGTCAATGGGGACCCAAACTTTTGGCTGTAAAAAAGTCATGGAAAGTGCTAGAGGGCTGCAAAGGGAAGTAAAATGATTTTAGAACAATAATCTGTCCCTTACAGCAACAGCAGGAACCTGACCCTATAGGAGTAGGCGATGATTTTAGAACAATAATCTGTCCCTTACAGCAACAGCAGGAACCTGACCCTATTGAACTATGAGATGATTTTAGAACAATAATCTGTCCCTCAAAGCAGTAGACTCTACCTAGTCCAGAATCAGACCGTTCTGTAATGCAGAATGAGATGTTATTATATCTGCAATCTGTCCCTCACAGCGCTGGCAGCATCCTCTCCCTACACTAGCCTGAGAGCATGTGACATGCAGCACTATGTGACTCCAGCTTATATGGAGGCTGGGTCGCATGATGCACTGGCCAATCACAGCCATGCCATTAGTAGGCATGGCTGTGATGGCTTCTAAGGGCAAACCAGTGAAACGCTTGTTGATTGGCTGCCCTGCAGCTATTCAACAGGTGGGATCAAATACCCGTACCCCAAACCCAAACTTTTTTCAAATGTCCGGGTTCGGGTCCGGGTCACGGACACCCCAAAGTTAGGTACGGGTTCGCTCAACTCTAATTGCCGCCCCCTCCCCCCCCCCCCGCCAGGACACTCCAGTCATTGCTCTCAGCCATTGGAGCCAGTCAGCAGACCTTTTTCGGTCATGAGCCTTCAACAGAAGCCGGCCAAACAAGCTGCCGAATGTCAGCCAGTTTCTACTGAACCGGGCAATGCCGGCCAACATTCGGTCCATGTGTACTAGGCTTAAAGGCTTAGGCTGCACTCCAGTGATGACTATACACTTCCCTCCAATCTCATATGTCTTCAGGGGAGGACACGGAACCTTTGGTTTGAGTGAAAAACACAACCAACAGGCCCCTTCATGAAAGAGACAGATTTATGTGGGCTAAAGGAAGTGAGTCATAGTTCACTTTGGTCATTATGAAAGACGAGTGATTCAAAAGAATGTGGTTTGTTGTGATATACCTTTTCACATCTTCTCTCATCAGCGTCTTTTGAGCCTTTGGTATTCAGACACATGGCATCTCAGAGCACCAAAAGAGGATGGTGCTAGAAGATTTCACTCTGCCAGATGCTTTCATCAAAAGTTTGAATGGGGAGTAAGTAAATATAATATTTCCAGCATGTGGCAACTACTGCAAGTCCCAAACAGATGTCTGAATGGTAAAGTATCTCCACTCTTGGCCACCAGCAAAACATGACTTCATAGTACTGGCCTCCTAGCCAAGTCCTCCTCCGTATGTCTAATTTGCTACTAAACTTTGAATGTGATCTGTTATGTTGTGAAGATTGCCATATGTAAGAGAGAATGATAGATTAGGCCTAGGGGAGGATAACAAGGGTAAGAGATAATAAAGATATGCATTTTTAGATGGTAGACAGGCATTATAGCTTTGAACTGTCCCTTTTTAAATATCAATAGAGTTGAGCGAACACCTGGAAGTTCGGGTTCTGCTGGTCCGTCCGAACTTCGGGACAAAGTCCGGGTCCGGGTCCGGACGGAACCCGAACGATCGCACGGACAACGAACCCCATTGAAATCAATGGGGACCCGAACTTTTAGGCACAAAAATGGCTGTAGGAAAGTCCTGGAAAGCCCCAGAGGGCTGCAAAAGGAAGTAAAATGGGGGTAAGGGTAGGGCAAGTGCCCTACAAAAAAATGGGGACAGGGAAATAACTGTAAATATTTTTTAAAAAATAAAAACATAAAAAAAGCAAAAATGGAGGTGAATGTGGATCATCTTCAAACTGTGTCTGAAAAGTATTAATTAACGGTAGAAGCCATATAACTGTTCTAAAATCATCTTCAAACTAGGGCAAGTGCC
>BLSH010166692.1:292263-306405 GCA_018402905.1 Glandirana rugosa
CAAGTTTTGGGTTTTTGATTGGAGTGAGAAAAAGTTTGGCCGGGGATGGGTATCTCTCCTTGTCTTTCTGTTCAGTTGGTTACTTCGAATGTGGCTGGAGGGACTGCTTGGGTCACTGCTTCCAGGGGGTCGTTGTCGTGGAAGGAGTGGTTATGTAGTGAATCTTCTTTTGGGATAGTGTCCTTCGGGTCGGTTTCGTTCCTACGCCTAACTGCGTTAGTGTGAAGGAGGTAGTCTCTGTCTGGGATTTTTGCCGTGGTAGTCTTGTGTTCTCTACGATTTGGGGAGTTACCGGCGTAAGGGTTGATGTCCTGTTGGTCAGGAACTGTGTTGGGAGTTCCTATACTCAAGGACTGGTTGTCCTGTAGTTGGGAATGCGGCCATTGAGGGGTTTAGCATCTCTTGTGTTCTGATGGTGCCGTTTTTAGGGTCTGTCTCTGATGGAGGAAGTGTGATTGCGTCAATCCGCATCCTTGCTTTGGCTGGGCTTCCTGTGATAGGGTTTTCTTCTAAGTGATGTATTGGTGAGGAAGGTGCTGTTGCTGGGGGACCTTCGTCACTGGGTTCGTCAGGGAGGTCGGTGTAAGCTTCATTGGTTGACTTGTCTTTCTGTTCCTCTCTATGGGTAGGGGCCGGTTTGAAAAAGAGTGAGGTTAGTTTTTGGGTTTTGAACTCTCCCATTCTCTTTCTGGACATGTTATGAGTCAGCTCCTGAATGTTGTGGAGTTTGTCAGGGTATAGTTGCTACTGTTCTTCCTTTCTGCCGTCTCCTATAGGGTCACACCTCCATTTTTGCTATCATCAGTTAGGTGCAGAAGTAGGTCACTGTAGTTAAATAAGCTCGGTGTTGGTAGAGGGGAAGTCACTAGTTTCTTTTAGAGGGCTGCTGCTGAGGCTGCAGAGATATGAGCTGCAGGGCTTGGGACTGGTGGTTGTTGGGCTAGCAGGTCTGTCAATTGTCTGAGTAGTTAGCCGCTGTGTGTGTCTCCCTCAGGCCCTGCTGACTGCTTAGGGTGTCCCAAGATGGCGGAGGACTGACCGTCCCTCAGGTGAGCCCTTGTTGTGCTGTGCTTACTTGTGCAGGTACAGGCACTGGGTAGTCATTAACTCCCTCTCCCACTTTGTTCTGGTGATATTATGATGACTGGTAGTGTGCGGGAGGGCTGAAGACCAGTGAGGGCCCGACTTTGGACCGGTGATCGGGTCGCGGCCTGTTCCTCCTCAGGCGGAGATCTCTACCAGTCTATACCGCAGGATAGGGTCTATTACTAATGCCTTTGGGTGGATTGGAGGTGTGTCCTTGGGGTATATTGGATCTCCGGTCCGGCGGGTATGATGCGTCCGCAAATCGAGGCCGGGGATCGTATTGTGGCCTACCCCGCCGCGGGGAGAGATGGCAGATCCGCACTTTTTCACTATGGGTCTGTAGGGGATGAGTCAGGGAAGGTAATAGAGTTGGTTTTACCTTTCCGATGGCTCTCTGTTGCACGGATTGCGGTGGATTATTTTTGTGGACGGCCGGAGCTCTCTGGCCGCGCGTCCTCTCTCTTCCCCGGTCAAGCCACGCCTCTGTACAACGCTTTTCTTAAAGACACCCTGATTCCTTCAGATATGCAGAGGTCGTTCAGTACCTTATTCCCTAAAGCTCACAAGGATCCCTCCCTCTGTGCTAGTTATAGGCCAATTGCATTGTTAAACACTGTCCTAAAGATTTTCACGAAACTTCTCTACATGCGCCTAAACGTAATCCTCCCGTCCTTGATACATAAGGACCAGGTAGGATTTATTCCGCTTCGACAGCCTAGGGACAACATGAGGAAGGTCATAGATCTGGTGGACTTTGTGAACCATGAAACCACCCCGGAAGTATTGCTTAGCCTTGACGCAGAAAAGGCTTTTGACCACCTTGGGTGGCCTTTTTTATTTGCCACCCTGCATCATATGGGCTTTCAGGGTCCTTTTCTCAATGTTGTCTGCCACCTCTATCACAATCCCACCTCACAGGTTAAGACCTCTTATGCTCTCTCCACCCCGTTTTCAATTAGCAATGGGACCCGACAGGGCAGCCCTCTCTCCCCCCTGCTGTTCGCGTTGTGTGTGGAACCCTTGGCATCGACTATACTGAACCACGCGGACATTCGGGGGGTGATGATCCGAGATAGGGAACTCAAAATCTCTTTGTTCGCCAATGACATTATCCTATCACTGACCCAGCCGAGAATCTCCTTACCCATTCTGCAAGCTGAACTGGATAGGTTCAGGAAAATCTCTGGCTACAAAATTAATTAATCTAAGTCGAATGCTCTCCCCATTCATATCCCTAGAGCAGAACTTAGCTGTCTCACGACCTCGTTCCCATATAGATGGAATTCTCACTCAATCAAATATTTGGGGGTTCACATAACCTCAAACTTTTCATCACTCTACCAAGCCAACTTTCCCCCATTATTCCAACAAATCAGTCTACTACTTCAACAATGGAAGAAGCATCACATCTCCCTGTTGGGACGTATAGCTTCAATTAAAATGACTATCCTTCCCAAACTAGTTTACCTTTTTCAGACGCTTCCAATACCGGTCCCCTACGCCTACCTAAGGAAATTGCAAGCAGACTTGATACAATACATTTGGAATTACAAACGTCACAGAATCCCCAAATCAGTCCTCCTGATCTCTCGCTCGGAGGTTGGTCTAGTGTTTCCTAACCTTATTAGATACTACCAAGCGGCCCAGCTCCGCGCTATTGCCTCCTGGTTCACCCAACGCTCCTACAACAAATGGATGGAGATCGAAAAGCTGACGCTGGCCCCTATACACCCAAACAGTTTTCTGTGGAGCTCGAAGGCAGAAGTTCCTGCTATCCGCATATTGGGAACAGTATCCCATTTGAGGTCACTATGGCGTTCAATCTCTCGCCAACATAATCTTACATCAGACAAGTCGGTACTAACCTCCTTCCTATACAATCCAGAACTGCCGGCGGGATTGACTCATCAGATGTCCTCCCCATGGGCAACGAGGAATTTATTTCATTTCGGCCACCTAGCTGATCCCGTCACCAGGACACTTCTGCCATTTGCTAAGCTTCAGGATAAAATTCGGGTTGCCCCACCAAACATTTTACAGCTACCTACAAATCCGGCACTATGCCCAGTCAATAACATCCACCCTACAATTCTCACTCCCCACCCCTTTTGAGAGCATAATCTCTAGAAGGAACTAGTAGGAGGGGTATAATCTCTGATATCTATAAAATCCTAAACACATATTCATTCCAGAGGCAGGGCAAACACTCATACATGCGTAAATGGGAAAAAGTGCTGGGCGTCACATGGACTATTGCGGAATGGCAGGTCATATGGTCTCAGGCATCCAAGAGCTCCCTTTGCACCCTATATAAAGAGAACACTTATAAAATTATGTACTTCTGGTACATGACCCACGATGTTTTGCACTCTATATATCCTACGTCATCAGATAGGTGCTGGAGATGCCTAAAGGATAAAGGCACACTCATACATACATATTGGCACTGCCCCGCGATTGCGCCTTACTGGCAGATGACAAACCAGCTCTTGCACAAAATATTTGGCCCACACATCCAGGTGACACCTGCATTCTTTCTACTGGGACTTCCCCCAAAAACGCTCTCTAAATTACATAGGAAGCTCATGTGTAATATCCTTACTGCGGCACGATGCTTGGTGGCCTTACACTGGAAGCGACGCGAACCTCAGTCACAGGAAACCCTATACGCTAGAATTAAAGATATAGAGCTGATGGAAAAAATGACAGCCAGATTACAGGACCACTTGGAAGTCCACTACCGTATCTGGGCGCCATGGCATGTCCAGGAGGATCCCGCTTGAAGTTAACCAAACCTCTCCCCTCTTTTCCCTCTTCTTTTCTTTGTTCTTTCTGATCTATCCTTACTTCTCCGTAACATGCATAGTTGTTATTTGAGTTTTTTTTTGCAACGACACCTTTACTTGAAAGTGTTCTTTATTGATGCAAAACACCTGATACTGTCTATGTTGATCAAAGATGTAATCGAACACTCTTGTCATCTTTTTTGTATTGTTATATGAGACCAATCTGAGTTTCAATAAATAAAAAATGTTATTGAAAAAAAAAAAAAAAGCATTGGCTCAAAATATGAATTAGAGATGAGTTTGGAGGATGCTTAAGCTCATCTCTACTGCTGATAACTATGGCACACCATGAGCACTATAGTCATCTAAAGAAGCAAGTTTGTAACAAACTACAAATTGCCAGAGAAAATCTGTAGCTGGTATATTGTAAGAATGGTACAGCCCTACGTGTGTGAGGTCAGGCAATTAATGGTACAGCAACTGTCGTACTTCAGCTGACCTCTAATTATTAACCACCCAGGTTAGGCATGTATGCGTAGGCAAATAGGGTAAGCTTTACCTCCCGTACACCACACATACTGTATATGTCCATGGACGCTCGAGGTTTCTGTGCTGAGCGTGTGCTCAGTCTCAAGTCATAAGACAGAATCATGTGATCATTGTGACAGTCAATCACAGTGGTCATAGGATTAGGAAGTACGTCCCACCCCTGGGCTTAAAGGGATGCCAGGGCTGGGTAGAAAGGAGTTAACAGTCAACTGTAGAATAATAACAATTAAGGCTTGAATATTCTAGCATACACCTGGACTGGATTGGAACTCTTTGAACTGCCTGTAGACTTCAATTATACTATATATGTTTTTAATGGGTAAGGCAGCCCATACATTAGTCAGTTTTTTTGTTCAATCAACAAGGTGAACAAAAAAACTCACCCCATTCCCTCATCCACACAATTAAGGTGTGTGGATCAGGGATCCCACTGAGCTATTATATCCCACTGAGATATTGCATTCTGACGCTGATTGAACAGAGAAAATATGACAGGGCAGTTGTACAGAAGTTGATCTGTATATTGACTTCTGTACAACCACAGTGCCCATACATGGATCAAAATTCGGGTGGTCCCTGCTGAGCCAGCTGAATTTTGATCCATGTATGGCCAGCTTTAATATGTCCATATTGTGCAGCTATCTTTGTATAAGCAGAAATCTCTATATGATTTTATCTCAGAGAGAGATAACAAAAATCTATTGGTCAAAATAATAACACTAGGCCAACAGACTCCCCATAACCCCTCAACAATTCCAGGATCCATTAAACAGGGGTATTTGCTGTTTTATGACTTCCAGACGGACACTATCAACTAATATTTTGTATGGGATATTTATAAACCTCATGTTGGCTCCATAGGTTTTCTCAGTACATATTATTTATAAGGTACAATTGCTTACTCTTTAGCATCATGTTAGATTACTAGCACTATTCTGTATTCTAAACTAGGGCAAGGTCCCTTGAGAGTATTTTACTGTCTGTTTTCATTTGAAAGGTCCTCCAAGAACTCATAATCACTGAGTCAGCTTAGTGTGTGAGTCACTGGGAAATGCTCTAATTCTGTTAGAAATGCATTTTTTTTATTGTTTGTCTTGTCCAGCTGTTTGTTAAACTTAACCATACACCCCTAACAGAGCTCATTATAAAAGAGGCAATACAGATAATCCTCCTTTAATGACTTGCCTGTTTAACGACTGATCAGACTTACGACCAGCTCTCCCAACCCGAACGACAAGCTGTACATCATTGTATTGTACAGTACAGTACAGAATTTTAATTTGTGTTCTGCACTTGTGAAAATTAAAACAACGTTATTGAGCTGGAGATTTGTGTTTAGACCTTTATTCACAATACAGTACAGTACAGTAGTTAAGAATCCTTAAAATATTGATTACTTGTGGCTCTTCTTTTAAGACCAATTCATTTAACGACCTAGACGTTGGAACAGAACCTGGTCATTAAGTGAGGAGAGCCTGTACATTATTTTCAGACTTTACGTGAAAATGTCCAATTCATTTGACGACCTGAACTTTGGAACGGAACCTGGTCGTTAGGTGAGGAGAGCCTATACATTATTTTCAAATGAGTACGCTTTAACACCTTGGGATAAGTGGAGAGTATGCCTACATCCCTAAACACAAATTGAAAAAGCAAAACCCTCTGGCGGGACTGGCATAGACTCCACTAAGAAAGTAAGTACAAAGTAATGTAAAATTCCATAGTTTATTGCAAAAGTTAAAAAGGTGGAGGAAGAGAAGGGGGAAGATGGGGTTTACAAAAACCCAATGTACAGGAAACAATATTACATTAAAATGCAATAAGTACACATAACAGAACTACTAATTTACTGCACCACTGTGTAATTGAAACAGAGTGCAACCCAATGCGTTTCAAGATCGTGCGTTGTTCCTCTTCATTAGGGGAAAGTGGTGGTATTACTCATTAATATCATTCAGACAAGTGTATAGCATAAGTATAGGTTCTCATATAGGACTAGTGCAGGTTAAAAGCAGGGAGAAAGGATGCTGCTGCAAGTGGTATCGGGTCATCCATAGAGGCGGAGGGTAACAACCGGTCCCAATGCTCCCACCAAATGGGGGGTCGCCTACAAGGCGAACAGCCTCCAATGCGCCCACCAAAGGAGGTTGTCTGGCTGTGTGAATCAGCCCTTGCTGTCTGGGATATGTAGATACAGTAGAGACAGTTAAGGGGTCTAGCCCTAGTTGATTAAGCACGTGGAATAGGAGTGAGTGCCTATGTGCGTTGAGTATCAGGTAGATATTGTACTACTTTCTTAGTGGAGTCTATGCCCTTTAAAGTCCCGCCAGAGGGTTTTGCTTTTTCAATTTGTACATTATTTTCAGACTTTAAGTGAAAATGTCAAAGAGAAAATGAACTGTGAAAGTTATGCCAAGCAAAGGCCAGCAAAGGACTAGTAACCAATGTTGTCTGTAGGATCCCTGAAACGTATCTTTCCCTGACTACTGACTTATACTTTCTTGTTCTTTACTGTGTGTGTGTGCAGAGGCAGCCATGTTGGTAGAGGAAATCCCTCCTCTCTCATGCCAGAGCTAACACCCAATGACTAGTATTCTGATAACTAGGCATGTAATAATCAAGATGCAGCGGGAGCAGTGTAGGAGGCACAGATCCACGGCATGGATAAAGCAGAAGCGGGGAGATCCTTGCACAGCAGGTCCTCAGGTAAAGCGTTCCTTCCACCAAGGAGAACAAACCAGCAGTGCACTAGTGACATCACCAAAGCTCACTAGAGATCTTATGGAACTATTAGTCAGAGGACTGCAGATATATAGCTATGAGGCTCAACACACTAGAGTGCCTGGGCACAGGAACTTGCACTTCTATTTTTATGGGAAAAACCAAACTCATAATATTTCCTCCCACACGTGCCTTTTCCCCTGACTTCTCTGTCTAGAGCAATGGCACAAGCATCTCCACATGTCAGGGTGCTTGGTGTTATCCTGGACTCTGAACTCTCCTTTTGGCCCCACATCCAATCACTTTCTAAGGCTTGCCACCCCTCGCCTCCGCAACATCTCTAAAATACATCCTTTCCTAACCAATGAAACCGCAAAGCTCCTGATTTACTCCCTGGTCATCTCTCACCTCAACTACTGCAACTCCCTCCTCATTGGCTTACTTTTAAATAGGTATGCCGACGAAATGCAGCATCGAGTGATTATGGTTTCCGGCTCGTCACTTGTGCTCTATGCAATGGTGGACCGCAAGCGGTGTCCCCTGCACCCACCATCTGCATGTAAGTGTTTTATGGTTTTAATGTTTTTATAATAAATAAAAGTGTACATACTTCACTATATTGCCCCCCCCCCCCTCTCTTCCTTCTACTTGGATTTCCCATTTGGGAGGGTGGTTGTTTCCAGCGGTGCAGTGGCCATTATCCCCACCTTGGAGGAAGGAGAACATTGATGCAGAGACATCCTATAAGATGATGCGCTAATGATTTCTGTAATGGGAATCATACATGTCCGGTGAGTAGAGTGTGCCACTGGGTGCCTGGTGAAAGGTCAGTTCCACTGGATGTGATTGTGTTCTGTAGATTTCAGTTGAGTTACCACCAACTTCACTTCCATCTATGATTTAAATGTCTAAGGCTGGATGCTACTGAAATCAATATCAGCTCTATCTGTGATTTTAGGTTAAAGACTGGATACCCATGTACCTTGGACTGTTTTTTGCATGAATTTAATATCAAGCACGGATGATTAAGAGACTTACAGTATCTCACAAAAGTGAGTACACCCCTCACATTTTTGTAAATATTTTATTATATCTTTTCATGTGACAACACTAAAGAAATGACACTTTGCAACAATGTAAAGTACAGCTTGTATAACAGTATAAATTTGCTGTCCCCTCAAAATAACTCAACACACAGCCATTAATGTCTAAACCACTAGCAACAAAAGTGAGTACACCCCCAAGTGAAAATGTCCAAATTGGGCCCAATTAGCCATTTTCCCTCCCCAGTGTCATGTGACTCATTAGTGTTATAATGTCTCAGGTGTGAATGGGGAGCAGGTGTGTTAAATTTGGTGTTCTCGCTCTCACTCTCTCATACTGGTCACTGGAAGATCAACATGGCACCTCATGGCAAAGAAATCTCTGAGGATCTGAAAAAAAGAATTGTTGCTCTACATAAAGATGGCCTAGGCTATAAGAATATTGCCAAGACCCTGAAACTGAGCTGCAGCATGGTGGCCAAGACCATACAGCGGTTTAACAGGACATGTTCCACTCAGAACAGGCCTCGCCATGATCGACCAAAGAAGTTGAGTGCACATGCTCAGCATCATATCCAGAGGTTGTCTTTGGGAAATAGACATATGAGTGCTGCAAGCATTGCTGCAGAGGTTGAAGGGGTGGGGGGTCAGCCTGTCAGTGCTCAGACCATACGCCACACACTGCATCAAATTGATCTGCATGGCTGTCATCCCAGAAGGAAGCCTCTTCTAAATATGATGCCCAAGAGAGCCCGCAAACAGTTTGCTGAAGACAAGCAGACTTAGGATGGATTACTGGAACCATGTCCCATGGTCTGATGAGACCAAGATAAACGTATTTGGTTTAGATGGTCTCAAGCGTGTGTGGCGGCAGGAGTATAAAGACAAGTGTGTCTTGCCTACAGTCAAGCATAGTGGTGGGAGTGTCATGGTCTGGGGCAGCATGAGTTCTGCCGGCACAGGGGAGCTACAGTTCATTGAGGAAACCATGAATGCCAACATGTACTATGAAATACTAAAGCAGAGCATGATCCCCTCCCTTCGGAGACTGGGCTGCAGAGCAGTATTCCAACATGATAACGACCCCAAACACACCTCCAGGACAACCACTGCCTTGCTAAAGAAGCTGAGGGTAAAGGTGATGGACTGGCCAAGTGTATGTCTCCAGACCTATACCCTATTGAGCATCTGTGGGGTATCCTCAAATGGAAGGTGGAGGAGCACAAGGTCTCTAACATCCACCAGCTCCGTGATGTGGTCATGGAGGAGTGGAAGAGGACTCCAGTGGCAACATGTGAAGCTTTGGTGAACTCCATGCCCAAGAGGGTTAAGGCAGTGCTGGAAAATAACACAAAATATTGACACTTTGTGCTCAATGTGGACATTTTCACTTAGGGGTGTACTCGCTTTTGTTGCCAGAGGTTTAAACATTAATGGCTGTGTGTTGAGTTATTTTGAGAGGACAGCAAATTCACACTGTTATACAAGCTGTACACTCAACACTTTACATTGTAGCAAAGTGTCATTTCTTCAGTGTTGTCACATGAAAAGGTATAATAAAATATTTACAAAATGTGAGGGGTGTACTCACTTTTGTTTTGCACTATACATGTTTATAGTAACTATGCATTTGTGGGATAGGATTTTGACCATTAATTCTTTTTGGTACCACAGCTATTTACAAGTTTCACTATTGATCGCACATTACATATGTTTGGTACTTTGTATTAGTTTACTAGTATGTGGTAGCGCGGTTTAAAGATTATTACACACATCCGTTTACAATCAGCAGAGTCTGTGACATGGGCAGCTCCACAGATATTTGATATTATTTTTCCTGTTCCACTGGTATTACAAATTTTTGATTACCTTTAAATAGACTATCCCCCCTTCAGTCTATCATGAATGCCGCTGCCAGACTCATCCACCTTACAAACCACTCAGTGTCTGCCACCCCTCTCTGCATATCCCTCCATTGGCTGCCATTCGCCCAACTAATTAAATTCAAAATGCTAACAATAAGTTACAAAGCCATCCACAACTCTGCTCCCAGCTACATCACTAGCCTAGTCTCAAAATACCAACCTAATCGTCCTCTTCGTTCCTCCCAAGACCTCCTGCTCTCCAGCTCCCACATCACTTCCTCTCATATTCGCCTCCAAGACTTCTCCCATCCTCTGGAATTCCCTACCCCAATCTGTCAGACTGTCCCCAAATCTATCCACTTTCAGGCGATGCCTGAAAACCTTTCTCTTCAGGAAAGCCTATACTGCCGCCACCGAAAAACTGCACTTTTATTTTTTTCATCAGCTCATCCCCCACAGTTATTGCCCTTTCGTATCACTTGACCCTCAGTCCTAGATTGTAAGTTCTTACGAGCAGGGCCCTCTCATTCCTACTGTATTGAATTGTATTGTAATAGTACTGTCTGCCCTAATATTGTAAAGCACTGTGCAAACTGTCGGCACTATATAAATCCTGTATAATAATAATAATAATAATAATGGGAAGTATGAAGACAAAAAGGTACATTTTTCAGGGTTGTACTTAGGCATAATAAATATTTTTAGGAGTTCCCTATAAGAAAGAAAATTTTCACTTTAAGAGTTCATGTCCACATTATATTCCAAATAAGTTTGGACCCGCATCAGTAACTGAAGACCCAATCCACCCAACATCTTGTGTGAACACACATTTGCTATTGCACACATAGAGGTGTATTTATTTTAAAAAAATGCATAGCTATTCATCCAGTGAAACTACTGATATATTCGGTCTGTGCAAATTTGTTGAAAGCCAAATGTTTTCAAGCCATACATGTCAAATAATATTAATTCATTTAAAAATACAGTGGTTTGAGGAAATGCTGAAATAAGACCAATAGATGACATAGAGGATCACAGGAAAGAAATATAAGTATATTAAGTATGTTGTATTCCTCAGCTTTATCTAGTGGCCATTAAAGAGGAGTTCCACCCAAAAGGGGAACTTCCACTTTAAGGGAAGGTGACTCCCCGACATGCCACAATTGGCATGTCATTTTTTTTGGGGGGGGGGCCAGGGACCCTGTTTTCACAGGGTCCCAGGTCCACTTCCTCTCCTGGCGCCGCGGAGCTGGAAGAAAGTTCATGACACGTCACAAGTCCCAGAAGATACCCCGGCCATTCACAGCGTCCATCGCGACTCGCACATGCGCAGTGCACGCCTGGCTTTGAAGCCGGGCGCCCATATTTGTGATGTCGACGCCGCAAGGAGGAGAGGCAAAAGAGCGATGCTGCGGGTGGCTGCATCGCTGGAGCCTGGGACAGGTGAGTGTCCGATTATTCAGCAGCTAAAATGTAAAGAGAAGGAATTATTTTCAACCTTCTATTACCATAGGCACTTGCACTTAATTTCTAGAAAAATTTGATGAATTAGTTAACAATTTGGGAAGTTGCATACCAGTGACTTGTTCCTTGGCACCTTTCATTTGTCTTCATAGACTGTGTTATTTTTTTCTTATTAGCATATGACGCAAATATCCCAGAGTTCAGACTATTTAAATAGAAGGGCCAGTTGAAGTATTTCTGTTAAAACACAGGAAATTCCATCTATTAAACATCAGTGCTTTTAAACACGAGGTTATGTTTTTCCCTTGATGCTCTATAGATAAGCCAGACTTAAAGTCGTGCAGAGTTAGATATTCCTGACAATGATTATGTACTGAAATGCTGGAGAGTTGAAGATTCTGACAGGTTTGCTGCTTTAATATAATGTGCTGTAGAGGAATCGGGGCATATAGCAACAGATCTTGTTAAGAAGAACAGAAAATGCTGAGCACTTATCAGCCACTCTGGGGGCAAATATTCATCAATCGTCAACATTTACAGGGGCCTCATTTACTGTTCTCTGATGTGTTTGGGAGTCTCACTTACCAATAAGGAGGCTCAGCAGACAAAAGTGGACAAGGTTCAGCGCTAGTAACACAGCAAATGTCAAGATTTAGATATAACACCTGCTGTCCATATTTGTGGATTTACTTAAGTGCATGTACCTTAGTATGACCTGGTATCAGCTTCCTGCAGTCCCTGCATAGCACAGATGTCCAGTGAGAGGAAGAAGCAGCACAAGGAACCAATTAGTTCATGCGCTGACAAGAACCATGCTGATAGGAGTGGCACGAGAGATGCAATAATCACTCTACTGCTTCTTAATTCACTGCCCAGTCAGTTGGGATAGGTCCAGGACAACCTGGGCTCCAAGTAGTGGGTTGAATAATGCTAGACATCAGACTGAGGAGATCTGGAAACATAAATATAGAAGAGTGAGAGCAGAAAAAAGACCAAGTGGTCCAATGAGTTTGCCCCATTATTTTTTATTTATATATATATATATTTTTTATTTTTTTTTGTCTGAATATAGATCTGTATTTGTCCCAAGCATGTTTTGGATTAATATACTGTTTACTGGCTCACTCGCTCTGCTGGAAGTCTATTCCAAGCATCAACTTTTTCAGTAAAACAATATTTTCTAAGATTTGTTTTGAACTTTCTTCCTGATAGATAGGGTCATGCCCCTGTGTTCTTGATCTTGGCTTCATATTGCATATACTGACCTCACACATTTTATTGATAGCCTTCATGTATTTAAAGGTTTCAATCATGTCTCCTCTTTCCCTTCTTTTCTCAAGACTGTACATATTAAGTTCTCTTGATAATTTTTATCCCTCAGACCTTTCATAATTTTTGTTGCCTGTCTCTGGACTCCTTCTATCCTTTCAATATCCTTATGTATATTGGGTCTCCAGAACTGGACACAGTATTCTAAATGAGGTCTAACTAAAGATCTATATAGGGGAATCAGGACCTCCTTCCCTTATGCTGGTGATCACTCTAGTGATAACTAAACTGCCGGAGCACACTGTTTACTCATTTTGCAATCATCTTCAATAAGCATCCCCAAATCTTTTTGCTCTGTAGTTCTGGCCAACACTGTACCCCCAATATTTTACTTTATCAAGCAATTATTTTTCCCTAGGTGCATTATTTTATATTTAGAAACATTGAACTGCAGTTTCCACTGCTTTGGTCAATGTTCCAGTAATGTCAACTCATGTTCCATGTTACAGACAACTCCAGGGATATCAACCCTATCACACACCTTTGTGTCATCAGAAAATAGACTTGCCTTACCCACCAAACCTTTAGTTATATCACTTATATATACAGTATCTCACAAAAGTGAGTACACCCCTGACATTTTTGTAAATATTTTATTATATATTTTCATGTGACAACACTGAAGAAATTACACTTTGCTACAATGTAAAGTAGTGAGTTGTATAACAGTGTAAATTTGCTGTCCCCTCAAAATAATTCAACATACAGCCATTAATGTCTAAACTGTTGGCAACAAAAGCGAGTACACCCATGGGTGAAAATATCCAAATTAGGCCCAAGATGTCATTAATAATCCTTAGTCTGCTTGTCTTCAGCAAACTGTTTGCAGGCTTTCTTGTGCATCATATTTAGAAGAGGCTTCCTTCTGGAACGACAGCCATGCAGACCAATTTGACGCAGTGTGTGGCGTATGGTCTGAGCACTGACAGGCTGACCCCCCATCCCATCAACCTTTGCAGCAATGCTGGCAGCACTCATACATCCATTTCCCAAAGACAACCTCTGTATATGACACTGAGCACGTGCACTTAACTTCTTTGGTCAACCATGATGAGGCCTGTTCTGAGTAGAACCTGTCCTGTTAAACCGCTGTATGGTCTTGGCCACCATTCTGCAGCTCTGTTTCGGGGACTTGAGAATCTTCTTATAGCCTAGGCCATCTTTATGTAGAGCAACAATTCTTTTTTTCAGATCCTCAGAGAGTTTTTTGCCATGAGGTGCCATGTTGAATTTCCAGTGACCAGTATGAGTGAGTGAGAGCGATAACACCAAATTTAACACACCTGCTCCCCATTCACA
>BLSH010166692.1:317036-335003 GCA_018402905.1 Glandirana rugosa
ATACCGACTTGGTATCCACGACCTCCAGGGTTTGCACCTGGTCGACAACGGGTCCCCCGGGAGACATACACTGGGTTCAAACCATAAAAATAGCCGACACCAAACCCTCTTACCACAGGGGTTTGGCCCATAGGGGGAGTGTATCTGAGGTTACAATTGGGGAAGGGCGGCCATTCTGTAGGTACCTGCAGGACCTGAAACTCTCCACTATAGACTTGCCACGATCGTCGATGTCCGTGGTAAGTCTATAGTAAGAAAGGCCGGCCGCTAAGGGATGTGGTATTCTTACTAGTATCACCTTCTCTTCCTGACAATCATCCGGCGGCAACGGATCTCTTCTCCCTGCTGCCAATCGTACGGGAGATGCACCGAATGGCGGCGGGAGGGGGGACGTCCCCTCCCGCTGCCTATAAGAACGATCAAATGGCTGAACTTCCACTATGATCATTCTTATGGTGTAGGGAATCGCCGGCCGGAAAGAATGATATCTGAATGGTGCCTGTAGCTGCTAGCACCGTTCAGATATCACCTCTCAAAGTCCAGGACGTCCATGGATGTCTTACCGGCGGGAAGGGGTTAACATTGGAGTCTATGTGAGGGGGATACCCGGTTTGGGGACACCATTCTCCCAAACCACAGCCGATAAAAATACCAAACTTGGGTCACATACAGAGGGCCCCCTGGGCAACAGCTGGTCCACGTTTGGGACCTCCAGCACCTATGGTTCAGCCATACCAGGCTTTCAAAGTGACCAGTCATTGACCAGCAATTGTCGGGTGAATTTCGGACTTAACATTGAAGTCTATGGGTGGGGAGCACCCAATTTGGGGACACTGTTCTCCCGAACCATTGACGATAAAAATACCAAACTTGAGTCACATGGAAAGGGCCCCCTGGACCACAACTGGTCCAAGTTTGGGACCTCCAGCACCTATGGTTCTGTGCGAGGTCTTACTGCAAGAATCGGGTGAGGCTGTGCTGCCTGTGCACTGTTTTTTTAACCCCTTGGATCGCACACTAGCATGCATTGCACACTTCACTTCACTTGAATGGGTCATGCTTGACAGTCTATACCTGGTAAATGTGACAGGGTGTATAATTCCTACTGCGGCTGCAACATGTGTACACATGTGGGCGGATATGGTGGAATGGCCAGTGGGCGGGCCCTGGGGAATGTTGGTGGTCAGACTGGGGGGCCCAGGTCTAAAGCTCTGTAAGGGGCCCCAAAATTTCTGATGGCTGCCCTGGCTCCCGGGGCTCCAGTGACGCCATCCATACAAGCCGGCGGGCCTGGCGTTGATTCCATGCCTGCTTGGTACAACTTGCGGCTCTAATGGTTGGCTCCCACTCTGGATTTCCCCATCCAGGACACAGTGATACATCAGTGCCTTAGCCAGCCTCCAGTCAGTGCAGTAACGTTACTATCTATGTGCAATGGAATAAACACTGTTTTAACCTTTTTTGTGAATAAATCGCCAACTAGTACATCATATGCACTCTGTGGGTCATTGCTATTACTGTTTAACATTGCTCACCACAGCCCCTGAGCTCTGTCAGCTCTTGTTGTGGTTTTCAATTTCTCCAGCATTCAATCCTATGCTATGTGACAAGAGCACAGTTGAGCTGTAAGTATACGAATCTCGCAGTGGGTGTTTTCACAACTAACAGCACCCAAAACCCAGGTTTATTGAAGATGAAGCAAGTGACTGCACACATTCTTCCAGCTGGACATATTCCTCTTGCAGGCTCTTGACAGCTTGTGTGAGGGCTGCAAGATGCTAACAGATCTCATTCAGCGGGAAGGTCCCACTCAAAGGCTCAGACATGGCTGTTTGATACCGTAAGATACCTATTTGTTGAGCCTGATGTGAAGAGAGAGACCTCTCTTACAGCTCTAGCTTAGGGATCACTGCTAGTGAGACAGTGGCCGCAAGAGCACATCAAGGTACGAGTGCCTGTAAGATGTCCAGCAGACTGCGCAGGTAGGTAGCCGATGCTTCATCAGAAATGGGCAAGATGGCAGAGGTAGTGAGTGGCAGCAGACAGATGCAGCATGACCCTGAACTGGCACACAGCAGACTGGCAGACACTAGGCTGGCAGATGACTGGTTGCTGGTGCTGGAAGACTGTCAGGAACCCGGTAAGTAGCATGCTGGTCAGGAGGCACAGGACAGGCAGGGTGAGGCAGGATGCTAGGCCAGACAAGCTGGGTCAGTAACAGATGATCAGATCAGGCATAAACAGCAGGCATAAAAATAGTCAGGACACAGGCCGAGGTCAGCAGGGGTGGAGCAGGAAGACAAGGCAAGAGGCAAAGGCAGGGTTCAGAGACAAGTCAAGGTCAGGGCAGATATCATTCAAGCGTGATCAAAAGCAAGCCAAGTCATTAACAGGAATCAAGAACAGGAACTGCCACAAGATGCACAGGAACAATGTAGAACAGACAGCAAATGGCCAGTGCAGCAACTCATCTTAAATAGTTCAATTGGCACCAGTGGGCATGAGGGTGCACATATGCGCACATCTGTACACAACTGCATGGGCCTCGGAGCTCTGCACTATGGGCAGGGCTTCCCTGACACAAAGTCAGTCTTTACTAGAATAGCTGAACAGTTCCATGCATAAATCTAATAGCAACTCACAAATAGCTGACAGATAGCTATGCATAAGAAGCCAGTTTTCTCCATTTGAAAACCATCATGGACAAGGCCTGTGGGAGAGGAGGAGTAGGCATTTGTGTTTTCCCATGGAATGTTATCACAATGTACAAGTCATGCCTCAGATGTAATTACAGAAAGAACAATCATGGACTGTCAGATCTGCACAGCTGGCTCAGCACTATTTACAAAGTAAATTAGACCGTTAACATGTCTGGAAAATAAAACCACAAAATAACTGTTGTTTACAAGTGGGAGAGATTCATCCACCCTATGCAGCATTCCTTATTTATATTAATGCTCAGACCTTGCATTAAAAAAGGAACACAACATGTTTAAATATAAATCTAGCCACTTTGAGCTTGACCAGTTAAAGGAAATATTTTATAAGTTCATTTGTTATATGAGTAACTGAAAGTTATTTAATAACAGTGCATACATGGTTGTATTTTTTTCTGATGAAAAATTGAGATTGTGGCTTTTATTTAAAGAGACACTGTCACCTTGCAGGGAAAAAAGTGTCAGTATCTTTGCAAATTACTCTGCTGTACTTATCTTACTAGCAATCCACTGTCAATCCTTCCACTTAGTGTTTTATAATACACAGTATAGATTAACACAGATGTATCTCATTACAATGCAGTTATGCTGCTTGCAAATCAATACGACGAATACTAACTAAATAATACATACAGCATATAATTAGGCCTCATACACGTGGACGTTTTTAGAGCTGCGTTTTTGAGCTTTTTATAAAGCTTAACAACGCCTCTCCATGTTATTCAATGGCCTCATACACACACAGACATTTTTAAGCAGTAAGTGGCATAGGCGAATTTAAGCTCCAAAAAAACCCAGGACCAGTGCGTTCTGAAGCTCCAGCACTAGAGCTGTAAAAAAGCTCAAAAACATGGCTTAACGTTGTATACACAGCGTTAAGCATCGTCAGGCGTTTCTCTGTGTCTATTCAAATCAATGGTTCCCTATGGGAGCCCATTGATTTGAATAGAAGTTGCACTAGAAGTCGGATCATGATGATTTGACTTGCGGTGCGACTTGTGTGCTGAGGATCTTGAAGGGGAACCCCCCAAAATGAAAAAAAAATTGCATGGGGTTCCCCCCAAGAGATACCAGACCCTTCGTTCTGGTATAGATTTTAAGGGGAATACCCACGTCAACAAAAATGGCGTGGGGTCCCCCCCAAAATCCATACCAGACCCTTATCGGAGCAAGCAGCCCGGCAGGTCAGGAAGGGGGAGGGACGAGCGATCACCCCTCCCAGACTATACCAGGCTGCATGCCCTCAACCCCTCAACATGGGGGGGTGGGTGCTTAGGCACAGGGTGGCCTTTCGCCCCCCACCCCATTTTGATGAGGACAAGGGCCTCTTCCCTACAACCCTGAGAGAGTGGTTGTCAGGGTCTGGGGGCTTATCATAATCTGGAAGCCCCCTTTAACAAGCGGGACCCCAGATCCCGGCCCCCCACCCTATGTGAATGAGTATGGGGTACACTGTACCCCTACCCATTCACCTAAAAAAAAGCAACAAAAATAAACACACTACACAGGTTTTTAAAGTATTTTATTAAATCAGCGGTGTCTTCTCCCTCCCCCGGCGATGCTGCCTCTATGGTTCTTCTCCTCTCTGCACTGTTTTCTCTTCTCCCTCTTCTGCTGGGTCTCCTGTTTTCTCGCTCTTTTGCCGGGTCTTCTGTCTTCTCGCTCTTTTGCCGGGTCTTCTCCGCTGTCTTCTCCCTCTGTTCTTCTTCTGATGTTGACTCGATGTGATCTCCCACACTAATGCTGGCTCCGCTGTGTGCAAGGACTTATATTGGCATGGTGGCAGGGCCACCCGTTGACATCATTCAGAGTCCCCGTCCCCTTGTGACTTCACCGCTCCCATAATGCCCTGGGCGGTAACATCACAAGGGGACGGGGCCTCCCCGGATGACATCAGTGGGTGGCCCCGCCCCATGCCAATATAAGTCCTTGCACACAGCGGAGCCAGCATTAGTGCGGGAGATCATGTCAAGTCAACATCGGTAGAAGAACAGAGAGAGAAGACAGTGGAGAAGACAGCGGAGAAGACCTGGCAAAAGAGCGAGAAGACAGAAGACCCGGCAGAAGAGGGAGAAGAGAAGACAGCACAGAGAGGAGAGGAAACGGAGAGGGAGAAGACATCACCAGTGGAGGGAGAAGATGCTGGAGAAGGAGAAGATGCCAGAGCTGATTTAATAAAATACTTTAAAAACCTGTGTAGTGTGTTTATTTTTGACACTTTTTTATGTGAATGGGTAGGGGTACAATTTACTCCACATTGTCCTCATCAACATGGTGACAAGGTGCTTTGGGGTGGGGGGCGCAGAGCCCCCCTGCCCCAAAGCACCCACCCCCCATGTTGAGGGAATGCGGCCTGATATGGTCCAGGGGGGTACTCGCTTGTCCCCCCCCTTTCCTGTATGCTCAGATAAGGGTCTGGTATAAATTTTGGGGGGGACCCCACGCCATTTTTTTTGGCATGGGGGTTCCCCTTAAGATCCATAGCAGGCCAAAGGGTCTGGTTTCTCTTGGGGGGACCCATAGATTTTTTGGTGGGGGTTCCCCTTCAAGATCCTCAGCACACAAGTCGCAGCGCAAGCCGGATCATCATGATCTGACTTATGGTGCGACTTCTATTTAAATCAATGGGCTCCCATTACGGAACCATTGATTTTGAATAGGGGCAGAGAAACGCGGCTAAAAGCTAGCGCATATAAACGTGCATTGACGCCAATGCAAAACACATAAAATTGCGTTTACTAAATGGCGTTGGTACTAGCTTTACAGCTCATTTTTCATAACGCCCATGTGTATGAGACCTTACTTTTGCAAATTCACAGGGCTTAGGAAAAGGATACACCTG
The DNA here is from genome assembly GCA_018402905.1 of Glandirana rugosa. Lineage (NCBI taxonomy): Eukaryota > Metazoa > Chordata > Amphibia > Anura > Ranidae > Glandirana > Glandirana rugosa. The sequence goes on from BLSH010166692.1 coordinate 322,596, forward strand.
TATCATTCCTTCCTCTCCTAATGACACTGGGGAAAGGCTGCCATTTTTACAGTGGAGTTACTCTAATGTGTCCCCTGACTTTAAGCAAAAATTCCACCCAATTTTTTTTATTTCTACTGCTAGATGTTCATTCTGAGTCTTGACCTATCAGTCAATGGTAACTAAACGTTGGGCGATGCACAGGCTTATCAATGGGTACTCTTTGCTCTTGATATATGATCCACTAGAGTAATACTCTCCGTGAAAAAACAGTGCTTGCTTCTATAATTAACAATGATACTTCTATAAATGACAACAATGTGGCATATGTTCAAATATTCCAAAATGTGCCTAATGGTACACTTAAATAATAAATATAATGTGAAGTCCAAACAATAAAGTCTTGTGTAATATCCAGCACATAAAGTTCTCTCAGGCTCACAGACTTTTCCCGTGTATATCCCACAGTGACTGACATGTAGCTCTGTGTACTCCCAAGAAAACACACCACGTGAAAGGTGAAGTGAAGACACACACTAGACGTTGTTGACCCTCTTTGTTTTATGATAAGAAAGGTCAAATAAGGCTTCAAAGGTCTCTGTGACCAGGGAGTATTCCCCAGCCGGTTCCCCACATCCTCACCTCACATTAGTCTGTGGTTCCAGGAATAGGATCTCTTAATAGGCAGGGTAAAAAGGAAAAACAAAGAACAAGCTCCTCATAGTGTAAAAAGTGTCTTGGTAGTTTATTAAAAACCTTCAGCAAGGCTTAGCATACAAAAAAATGAAAATACATCCTGTGAAGGTATCTGCAATAGCAGTGATTACAGAAACTGCCTTGGTGTCGGCGTGCATTTCACCTAGAGCTCACCATGCATCCCAGCTTGACACGTTTCATCATCTATATGATGTCTTCAGAAGCTCATTTGCTCTTGCAATACACTATTGTCTTTTGAATTTTTACATGTAGTAGACACATTGCCAACTTGAAGCTGTCTGAAGTCTAGGCATGTATAAAAGATATAATATAATGCAGTTCTGTATTCATTAATGTACAATTTAAAGCAGAGTTCCACCCAAAAGTGGAACTTCCGCTTTAAGGGGATGTGACCCCCCCGACATGCCACAATTGGCAAATCATTGGGACCCTATTTGAAGCCAAAGCCGGGCGCCTACCGAGGGGAGGGGGAGAAGAGCGAGCCTTCGGGTGGCTGCACCACTGGAACCTGGGACAGGTAAGTTTATGATTGTTAAAAGTCAGCAACTACACTTTTTTGTAGCTGCTGACTTTTAACTGGGTGGAACTCCGCTTTAATGTATTTTATGTAATGCAAGCAATGTAAGTACCTGCCATTGACCAGGTATCAGCCTCTTGCACTCCTTGTACATCACAGCTCAGAGTGGGAAAGAAGGAGTACAAGGAGCCACTTAGTTCATGTGCTGACAAGGAGCATGCTGATAGGAAGGGATAGCAGTGCGATAGAGAGATGAGCAAATCACTGTGCTGCTTCTCCCTCCCTGTCCAGTCACAGACTGGGGAGGTACATCATGTCAGACATTTAGCCCATTTGGTGGTAGGGGAATTTCATATATAGTAGTGGGTTTTTTTTCCTGCTACTCTATGTGGCAGCTTCCTTTTCCTCTGCTGTCAATGGTTGTTAAGGAAGCAGTGGATGAAGACACTTGCCATGTCCTTAGCAACTAGTGACATCACCTGGCCCCATTCACTTGCTGGTTGGAAAACCCTGGCAATGTAAACAAATTCGCCATGCATAGGTAAAAAAAATGGTGTTGGGTTTCCCCCATAATTCATATCAGGCTCTTCAGGCCTGGTATGAATTTTAGGCAGACCCCAAGCAAAAACAAAAAAAAAGCATGGGTTCCCCCAAATCCTATTGCAGACCCTTCTGCCCCCTTGCAAAAATCAAGAGATAAAAAGCAAAGGGTTCCCCCTCAAAAAATCTACACCAGATCATAAACTGAGCATGCAGCCTAACAGCCCAATATTTGGAGGGGGCAAGCATGCATCCTCCTTAAACCAAGCAATGTACTGTCTACAGTGAGACTGACAACAATTTGCATTACTGAACTGCGAAATTGATGATGGCTGTACATAATGGGACATTTTTGGGGCTTTTTTTCCACTTTTTTTATTAAAGGCATTGTCAAAAAGTGTGTGTTTATTTTACTGTTTACATTTTTTGTGAATGAGCAGTTCTCCAACTACTCCCTAATGATCAGCTTCTGTTAAATGAACAAGTTGAGAAACGTTTGTAGATTATCATTGCATTCTGACAGTGCCAAGTCCTGCTGTCAGAATACAATGTCCCACCTGGGGGGATTTCTCCATCTATCTTAGGTGCAAGGAGGAATCTGCTGGATTTTTTTTTTTTTCATTTAGTCCGCTGGCTGAACAAAAAAAAAAACAAATCATCTAGGGCCAGTTTTACATCTGTCTGATTAATGTTGCTGGTTTCTCTGCTGCGTATAAGAAATCAATATAGATACCTCAATGTGCCTTCAGCCATGAGACCAGGCCACATGATTACAATCTTCCAGTACCAAAGCCACCAGAGAAATGTAGCTTAGATGAAACAGACAAAGATGCTGCAATGTACCAGTACCAGGATTGTGTAGGTCAGATGAGCTTCATCGTCAAAATGAAATGACTCGGGTAATGACTTATGTATGTCAAAATCAAGTGAATTACTATTGGGTTCAAGACTGCAAGAGTAGAGTTTGCTATCACCAGGAATGAAAGTTTCTGTCTTTTAATGCCCCCAATATGATTTAACAAACTTCTTTGCACAGGTAGATATCCTTGTTTTCTGTACTGACATTCACAGTTTTTTCACAGCTTTAGGCTGTAAGAATGACCCATTAAATGGCGTCTCTTTATTGATTCATCAGTGTTAAGTCTCAAGTCTGCTTTGTTACACAAGGGCAATGTACACCTGTTGGTACCTTCAGTACATTAAATATTATTGTAATATCTGTGGGAAAGTGAGAGAGAAAGTCTAAAAAGTAGTGCTTCTGCTGCTTGGAATGCAGCTCAGATATACCAAGTGCTGTTGTTAAATATGCAAATGGAACAACTGTGCAAGTGAGTTGCATTACATTAAAAGAAATGGCCACTGAAGAATTTGGTTCCTTGACATAAAAATGTGTCACATGGACCACGTGTTGACCTGGCAAAGATATTTTTACCTCCACTTCGCATAAAAGTTGGACTGATGAAAAATTCGGTGAAAGGTATGAAAACTGAAAGTGAAGATTTTTCGTTATTTGAGACAGATGTTTCAAAAATAACCAATCTCAGAATTAAGCAGAGCATTTTTGTTGGTCCACAGATTAGACATGTCATTAATGACAAGCAGTTTGAAGATCTGTTAGTGGGCCAGAGAAAATCACCTGGAAAGCATTCAGGGATGTCATTAAGAAAAACTACAGAAAACGAAACTATATTCAGCTGGTTGACAAACTTACTAGAGTAGTGGTTCTCAACTCCTGTCCTCAGGACCCACCAACAGGCTAGCTTTTAAGTATTACCTTGGGGAGATGCAGACTAGAATACTGCAATCACTGAGCAGCAAATGATATCACCTTTGATGCATTTCAGTTATCCTGCAAACCTGGCCTGTTAGTGGGTCCCGAGCGCAGGAGTTGAGAACCACTGTCCTAGAGCATGCAAGACTATGACGTGCAACATGTCACTGAAGATTCATTTTCAGCCTCTATATTTGGACTTATTTCCTGAAAATCTAGGTACAATCAGTGACGAACATTGTGAAAGATTTCCTTAGGACATTGTCACAATGGAAAATGCTATCAGGGCAACTGGAATCCATCAATGCTGGCTGACAATTGTTAGACGCTGAAACAATATGCACCAGACATTGAGTACAAATGTAAATCAGTAGCAAAACTATTTTAGCTCTGTTAAACATATGCAGCATTTACATTATGCGATTAAATATATTATAGTCATCATAAGTTAATTTCATATTTCTCAAGATTGCTCTGTGATATAGTCATTCTGAAATTATATTTATGTTCAGTCTCTAGGGGTCAATCACAACAACCAAAAGTTTTTCAGGAAGCAAAAAAGTTATCCAGTTTCATTATTACCTACAGTATCTCACAAAAGTGAGTACACCCCTCACATTTTTGTAAATATTTTATCATATATTTTCAAGTGACAACACTGAAGAAATGACACTTTGCTACAATGTAAAGTAGTGAGTGTACAGCTTGTATAACAGTGTAAATTTGCTGTCCCCTCAAAATAACTCAACACACAGCCATTAATGTCTAAACAGCTGGCAACAAAAGTGAGTACACCCCTAAGTGAAAATGTCTATATTGGGCCCAACTAGCCATTTTCCCTCCCCAATCTCATGTGACTCGTTAGTGTTACAAGGTCTCATGTGTGAATGGGGAGCAGGTGTGTTAAATTTGGTGTTATCGCTTTCACGCTCTCATACTGGTCACTGGAAGTTCAACATGGCACCTCATGGCAAAGAAATCCCTGAGGATCTGAAAAAAAGAATTGTTGCTCTACATAAACATGGCCTAGGCGATAAGAAGATTGCCAAGACCCTGAAACTTACCTGTAGCATGGTGGCCAAGACCATACAGCAGTTTAACAGGACAGGTTCCACTCAGAATAGGCCTCGCCATGGTCGACCAAAAGAAATTGAGTGCATGTGCTCAGCGTCATATCCAGAGGTTGTCTTTGGGAAATAGACATATGAGTGCTGCCAGCATTGCTGCAAAGGTTGATGGGGTGGGGGCTCAGCCTGTCAGTGCTCAGACCATACACCACACACTGCATCAAATTGGTCTGCATGGCTGTCGTCCCAGAAGGAAGCTTCTTCTAAAGATGATGCACAGAAAAGCCCGCAAACAGTTTGCTGAAGACAAGCAGACTAAGGACATGGATTACTGCAACCATGTCCTGTGGTCTGATGAGACCAAGATAAACTTATATGATTCAGATGGTGTCAAGCGTGTGTGACAACTGCACAGCTGGACATGTTTACACGCGTATCAGTGTAAATTATGCTGAAAAACTCCTACGCAGGTTTGGTTGTCTGGGTTGTCTAACAAAAAAAGCCCAGCACTAGCTCTGCACATAAGAAAAACAGACAGCTTCAAACCTCCTGGCTCCTGTAGGTGATTGCACAGTCCCAGAGGGTGCAGGCTCAATATGCTTGAAACATAGTGGTAAGAAAAAGATTCCGGACGGCCGCACTCCTTTGAATATTTATTGAATCAAGCCCATATGGTACAGACAGGGAATAGAATGCTAACGCGTTTCACGCCCTCCTAAAGGCGCTTACTCATAGCTGAACAAGCTAGCTCTGCACATGTTGGCTGCTCCTGCTGTTGGCTGCTCCAGCAAATTAAAGATCTATGGACAGGCGGGGGAGGGTGTCTCTACTGTAAGTTATTCTGATGACTTATTCATATACGTGCATGTAATTAAACTTCCTGCAATTAGATTCATGTTTTTAATTATTCTACTGTATAATGTTTATTAGTTGTTGATATCACTCCCATTTTACATCAAAATGATAGGCCTACTTTATTGTATTACATTCTATAATTGCAAACTGATCCACAGCACTTTATAAAATGCTCAGAATAGTTTATGTCCCTAAATTTGGTGTCCCCTTGGTCAAATGTCCCTAACACAGTGGTGCAAGAGTACATTCTCTAGCACCAATTTAGGAAAATGCCAATTAACCAAGAATGTTTAGAATTGTGGGAAAATTTCAATGCATCTATACTAGCATTGGGATGACATAAAAACTGTGAAGACATAAAAACAGGTAGTTTAGTGACCTTGTGGGGAAATAAGCCCCAAAACCCACTGGGCTACACAATATCATATTTTTTTTAAAGGTTTTGTTTTTATTTTTCTGTCTATATTTTATCTCCAGTGTCATGGTCATCTTCATAGTGCCAGTTATGTAAAAATAATGTATTTTTAATGAAATTCCTATGCATTACTATGTTGCCTTTATACAACCATAAAATAAATAATCTTATAATCCTGTTTGTTTTCTGAATTTACAAGTTTTCGCTTTTCCTTTTTAACTTGTTCCAGGAAAGTTTATTCCGTCACTGACATGTGGAGAAGCAATGAGACAAATTCTAATTTAACTCTAAAGCAAAATAAATAATCCCAACACTTTGCTTTTGTTGAGCTGCATTAGATGAACATAAAATGTAAAGGTTGGAACTAATATGATTTAAGCCCATGAGCAAATAAATAGGCTGCAGGCAAGAAATAGACAATGCTGAACAACGATGCACAGATGAAGTTTTCACTTTCTGCATAATAGTAAAAAAAAAAACCTTTGAAGAGTAATCCAGCTTGTAGGGCAGTGAAGCAAAATAATCATCTTTGTAAATAGAATGTATTCGGTATCATATTCCCTTTTAAAGGATTTAGAGGTCCAGGGGAAAAAAAAATATACTAATCAAGACCAGACTTCAAATATGTTTGCAAAGGCTGGTTAGATCAGTTATGTTTCATGACCATGTGTTTTTGGCACTGCGGTTCCTCCACGACTTTTTGAGTAGTATGTTTATTAAATGCAAATTTACTTTATGCTTGCATGCCTACATTGGAGTGAACGGTGATAGGGTAATAAAACAGGGGAAGTTCACCACACTTTTGGAACTTTGCCACCTTAGGCTTAATCTACACAGGACGTTGTTTAACCTCCCCTGATTGACTTCACATTTAAACCGTCCGTTTATCCGTATTTGCATGAAGCGTTTAGCTGCGTTTGCGTTTAGAAGCTTTTTTTGTTTTTTACAAATGCCTGTAAACGAAACGCTGCTAAACACGAGTTACCGCGTTTACAATCTGTTAAAGTCATTTGACATTTCAAATGCCTCTGAACATCCGTCCTGACTGCATTTTTTGCTTTTCAAAAAATGCTTCTAAACTCAACTGCCTAGAGACGACTATAAACGACCCTGTGTAAATGTACTGAAAAGATAACATAGAGAAGAGTTCAGGGGCAGCTGAAAAAACGCCCAACTGCTCCTAAACATCCGTTTACCAGCAGCAGTGTACATAAAGCCTTTTGTTGTGGTTTATGTTCCCTTTCAGATAATCCAGGTCTGGTTCTAATGTTACTTCGGCACTCAAGAACTTTACGCACATGAAATGCTGTGTCTAGGTGAGCATCCTGCTGGCATCACTGTGGTCAGATATTGGGAATTTGAAGGTAATGTATCTTGTGGCATGTTAGGTTTTGCTCTCATTGTAATTTAACTACTGGGGTGTTTTGTTGCTATGTGCCTAAAACAATATTTAAATCCAAGAATAAAAATGAAATATATTGCAGTTTCCTTTTTTCTGTTTTTTTTTCTCTTTATATTTACTTGGTGATCCTGCAAGAAACCTACCTCCTCTCCTGGGTGACCTTACTCACTGAAGGTTGCTTACTCACTGTAATGCATCTATAGAGAATCAGTACACTACCCCTCCCCTTTTCCTCTTTTACTTAACATAGGTGAAGTTGTTCTGTAGTCCACAGAGAGAGAGAGAGAGCTGGAAACAATGCTATCTGATAAGAGTACAGCACAGGAAGCTTAGCTTACTAAGATTACTACTTACTTACTAAGATTTCTGGCAGGTTTAAGGCCCCTTTCACACAAACGGATAGATTCCAGCTTTTAGCTGCAGATAGATGAAGTTATCTACCGCAGCTATACTGTGACAATGCTTTCCTATGGCCCCTTTCACACTCTGCATTTAGCAACGGTTTTGTTACAGACGATTTAGAACGATTAGAAAAAATGGATTGGAATGCGTCCAGGAACGATGTTATGCAGCTAACCGCACGTATCTGCACGAATCCGCAGCTGAACTGTGTCAGCTACAGATAGCAATGGCAACAAGTATAGAAATCAATAGGAAGCACTTCAGGAATGTCAAGAATGTTAACAATGTTTCCACCGCAGCAGCATGTATCCGTGGCTAATCGGAATGTAACAAATGCAAGTAATCATTGTGCTTTACCTGACTTGCATTTACCAACAGCAGAACAGCTGATTCTATCCGTTCGTGTGAAAGGGGCCTAACAGGCTTTTTTGCATTTGTTGAACAAATATAACAAACCACTCTCAATGGTATATTTAACAGACCAAAAGGGAACAAATAAGAGAAGTTCATTGGTAGGGTTTACGTACACTTTAAGGGCAGAGTTTCTTGAGAACCCTTTCTAGGTTTGCATTGCACATCCCTCCAGTGGCACTTCTGTCCTCTATATTGAAGCAGGAGGCAGCAACATACGGTGCATGTGTGGCCTTTTCTCAGTAGACCTTAACTGCGACACCATCTAATTGTAGGTAGGTTCATCAGTTTATCTAAGGTCTGTAGGTAGCAGTATGGATTAAAAACACTGCTATACCTTAAGTGTTAGCTAGAAATTTAAATTTAGGGACACTTTATATGCTACAGGATTTACATAATTTCCTAGAAGAAGAGCTCCACAATTTAAACTAACAGTGCTGAGATATACCATACCAACATACAAACATTTCTTATGGAGAACACAGTGTTGAATGAAATGATAAGGAAGGCATAGTCAGGAGCAGTTTACCTGATGGAAAGAAAAAGGGGCATGATACGGGCAATGTATTTAGAATCTACCTGTTCAGGGATGCCAAATATTATAATGTGGAAAGGATTTTTTTGAAAGCAGAGCTTTCAACTGTTACAAGTATTGATTTATCAGGGAAGTGTTTAAAAAACACCCTCCCTTCCTTGTGTACCTGTAAAGAGCAAGAGTCACTTGTTTATTCCAAGGAACATTCTTATCTTTGGGAGGCAGGGACAAAAGTGTGTGCTATGGGAAGTCCTGAGCTGTCTATACAGGGGCCATGAGTATTAGGATAAGAACTGTGTTGCCCATTATGCTACATTGCTCCCTGTGGCGTGCTGCTGACAAAGCTTTTCCACATTTCGGCCATGCTAACCCTGCCTTCTGAGGTGCTGGCGGTGCCACAGCTGCATTGGCAACCTCTTCCTCCTCCTCCGCTTTCACCTTGTGCTTCCACAGAGCCCCCTGTGTCATTTGGGAATGCCCTCAGCAGCGCATCTATCAGCGTGCGCTTGTAGTCGCGCATCTTCCGATCACGCTCCAGTGAGGGAATTAAGGATGGCACGTTGTCCTTGTAAGGGGGATCCAGCAGGGTGGCCACCCGGTAATCGGCACAACTTAAATTGTGGGCAACTCGGCTGTAATTGAGCAGGCACTGCAGCATGTAGTCACTCATGTGTGCCAAGCTGCCCAGAGGCAAAGACAAGCTGTCCTCTGTGGGAGGTGTATCATCTGTGCCCTCCATATCCGCCTCCTCTTCCTCCTGTGCCACAACCTCTTCCATCATTGCCCGAAGTGTTTTTTCAATGAGACATAGAAGTGGGATAGTAACGCTGAGAACAGCGTCATCGGCACTGGCCATGTTGGTGGAGTACTCAAAACACCGCAATATGGTACACAGGTCTCGCATGGAGGCCCTTCAAGGAGACATATAAGTGGGATAGTAACGCTGAGAACAGCGTCATCGGCACTGGCCATGTTGGTGGAGTACTCAAAACACCGCAATATGGTACACAGGTCTCGCATGGAGGCCCACTCATTGGTAGTGAAGTGGTGCTGTTTCGCAGAGCGACTGACCCATGCGTGCTGCAGCTGAAACTCCACTATTGCTTGCTGCTGCTCGCACAGTCTCTCCAGCATGTGCAAGGTGGAGTTCCACCTTGTGGGCACGTCGCATAGGAGGCGGTGAGCGGGAAGGCCGAAATTCCAGCAGCGGGGTGAGAACGCCGAAAGCACGCACAGACGGCCCGCACTTTCTGCAGCAGCTCTGACATATCGGGTAGTTTTTTAGAAATTTCTGCACCACCAAATTCAGCACATGCGCCAGGCAAGGGATGTGCATCAAACCGGCTAGGCCCAGAGCTGCTACGAGATTTCGCACATTATCGCATACCACCAGGCCGGGCTTGAGGCTCAGTGGCAACAACCACTCATCAGTCTGTTGTTCAATGCCCATCCAAAGCTCCTGCGCAGTGTGGGGTTTATCCCCCAAACATATCAGTTTTAAAACAGCCTGCTGTCGTTTCCCCCTGGATGTGCTGAAGTTGGTGGTGAAGGTGTTACTCTGATCAGATGAGGAGGTGGTAGAGGAGGAGGAAGCGCAGTAGGAGGAGGAGGCAACAGGAGGCAAAGAGAAATGCCCTGCAATCCTTGGTGGCGGAAGGACATGCGCCAAACGGCTAGCTGCCTCAGGCCCACCTGATACTACATTTGCCCAGTGTGCAGTTAGCGAGATATAGCGTCCCTGCTCGTGCTTACTGGTCCACGTATCAGTGGTTATGTGGACCTTGCCACAGATGGCGTTGCGCAGTGCACACTTGATCTCGTCCCTGACTTGTTTGTGCAGGGAAGGGATGGCTTGCTTGGAAAAGTAGTGGCGGCTGGGAACCATGTACTGTGGGACAGCCACCGCCATCAGGTTTTTAAAACTGTCCGTGTCCACCAGATGGAATGACAGCATTTCAAAGGCCAGGAATTTTGAAATGCTGGCATTCAGGGCCAGGGATCGCGGGTGGGTAGGGGGTACTTCCTCTTTCTCTCCAGTGTTTGGGAGATGGAGAGCTGTAAGCTTCCATGGGACCGTGTGGAAATGCTTGGGGATGGTAGCGGACATGGTGGCGTTGCTGTCACATCGTCTGTTTGCTGGGTGGCAGGTGACACTGGCACTGTAGAGGTGGAGGAAGAGGCCGAGGCAGCAGCAGAAGAGGAAGCAGGAGGAGGCCGAGACCTTTCTTGGATTTTGAGGTACTTATTCCACTGCAGCAAGTGCTTTGCATTTAGATGCCTGGTCATGGAGGTTGTGCTCAGGTTTAGAACATTTCTGCCTCGCTTCAGCCTCTCATTGCACAGTGTGCAAACCACTTGTGTCTTGTAGTCAGCACATTGTCTGAAGAACTGCCACGCTGGGGAACGCCTTTGAGCTGCCTCTGGTGTGCTAGGTCCCTGGGTGCAGTGGGTAGTAGCAGGCATACTGTCTAGGTGACGCTCGCTCCGCTTTTGCAACCTGCTTCCTCATTTGCTGTGCTGGTGCTTCTGTGCAACCACCACCTCTTCCTCCAAACTGCACACGTCACTCGCATGACCTTCATTCCATGTGGGGTCTAGGACCTCATCATCCTCCACATCATCTTCCACCCACCCTTCACCACTGCCCTCCTTGTCAGTCTGCACACTGAGGAAAGCCGCAGCAGTGGGCATCTGTGTTTCGTCATCATCAGAGACATGCTGCGGTGGTGTTTCCATGTCCTCATCCTGCAACAGAAGTGGTTGGGCATCGGTGCACTCAATGTCTTCCACTTCTGGGGCAGGGCTATGTGGATGGCACATGGAAAGCACACCAGCAGAGTCGTCAAAAAGCATAAGAGACTGCGGCATGACTTGAGGCTCAGACTGCTTGGCTGATTTACAAGGGGCTGAGGTGAAAGACAGATGGCCATGGGGTTCAGGTGCCAACTCTGAGCTTTCATCAAGGGACCGGGTGGGAGACAATGTGAAGGAACAGGAGGCATTGTCAGCCACCCAATCTACTATCACCTGTACTTGTTCTGGCCTCACCATTCATTGAGCGCCATTCGGGCCTACCATATAACGTTGAAGGTTCTGTCGGCTACCTGAGAAAGATGTTTCCCTTGTGCGTGTAGCTGGCACAGATCGACCACGTCCTATCCTTGCAACAGGAGCTTCAGCAACACCACCAACACCAGCAGCACCAGCAGCACCACGACCACGTCCCTTATTTGACGCTCTCCTCATTCTGGACACAAATGTACTATGTAGCACTATTTATTAATACTAAAAAAAAAAAGAATAATAAATTATTATTCTTTTTTTAAATAAAAAAAGAAAATTGTACAGTTGTGTTCAAAATTATTCAACCCCCACTGAAATTGATTGTTTTGGTCGGTTTGACATTGATTATGATCATTCAGTCATCCTGCTTACAATTAAATCAAAGAGGCACGTGTAGGTCAGACAAATATAACATAACATTTATAATGAAATAACCACAAATGTCTTTTCTGAGCTCACATCATTATCAGTTTTATTCAACCCCCAAGTGACATTCAATCTTAGTACTTAGTACAACATCCTTTTACAGTTATAACAGCTTTTAAACGTGAAGCATAGCTTGACACAAGTGTCTTGCAGCGATCTACGGGTATCTTCGCCCATTCATCATGGGCAAAAGCCTCCAGTTCAGTCACATTCTTAGGCTTGCGCACTGCAACTGCTTTCTTTAAGTCCCACCAGAGGTTCTCAATCGGATTTAAGTCTGGTGACTGCGATGGCCACTTCAAAATGTT
>BLSH010166692.1:345546-401372 GCA_018402905.1 Glandirana rugosa
AGACCCTACTGTCGGTACGTCTGGTTAAACTACGTCACACGCTTGTCTTTGGGAAATAGACGTATGAGTGCTGCCAGCATTGCTGCAGAGGTTGAAGGGGTGGGGGTCAGCCTGTCAGTGCTCAGACCATATGACGCACACTGCATCAAATTGGTCTGCATGGCTGTCATCCCAGAAAAAAACCTCTTCTAAAGATGATGCACAAGAAAGCTCGCAAACAGTTTGCTGAAGACAAGTAGACTAAGGACATTGATTACTGGAACCATGTCCTGTGGTCTGATGAGATCAAGGTAAACAGGCAAGGAGTACAAAGACAAGTGTGTTTTGCCTACAGTCAAGCATGGTGGTGTGAGTGTCATGGTCTGGGGCTGCATGAGTGCTGCCGGCACTGGGGAGCTACAGTTCATTGAGGGAACCATGAATGCCAACATGTACTGTGACATACTGAAGCAGAGCATGATCCCTTCCCTTCGGAGACTGGGCCGCAGGGCAGTATTCCAACATGATAATGACCCCAAACACAGCTGCAAGATGACTACTGCCTTGCTAAAGAAGCTGAGGGTAAAGGTGATGGACTGGCCAAAGCATGTCTCCAGATCTAAACCCTATTGAGCATCTGTGGGGCATCGTCAAATGGAAGGTGGAGGAACACAAGGTCTCTAACATCCACCAGCTCCATGATGTCGTCATGGAGGAGTGGAAGAGGACTTCAGTGGCAACTTGTGAAGCTCTGCTGAGCTCCATGCCCAAGAGGGTTAAGGCAGTGCTGGAAAATAATGGTGGCCATACAAAATATTGACACTTTGGGCCCAATTTAGACATTTTCATTTAGGGGTTTACTCACTTTTGTTGCCAGCAGTTTAGACATTAATGGGTGTGTGTTGAGTTATTTTGAGGGGACAGCAAATGTACACTGTTATACAAGCTGTACACTCACTACTTTATTTTGTAGCAAAGTGTCATTTCTTCAGTGTTGTCACATGAAAAGATATAATAAACTATTTACAAAAATGTAAGGGGTGTACTCACTTCTGTGAGATACTATACATGTAAGACTTGTATAGGGAGGTTTGTGTCATCTCTGTATATCATCTGAGGCTGTTCACTTCACTGGGTATATGGAGGGTATACATCCACTTTAACAACCAATATTTGCCGGCATTCTTTTCTTTACATTTAGGTGTTAGTGGGAAATCCCACTGACAGCTGAAAGAACCGAGCCAGAAAGTATCGGTTCCGGGTATTGGAGCATTTGCACGAGTACCGATACTCATGCAAATGCTTAGTTTCAACATCGATACCAGTATCTGTATCATTGCAACCCTAACATGAAGTAAAGGGAAATCTCTCCAATAGGATTCACTCATAGGCAACTCAAGCCAAACTAAAAAAAAAAAAAGTTTGGGCTTTAGATATACTGCAATAGTTTAAAGAGACTATGGTCAGACCATTCAGTTCCAAGGCAGTCTTCCAATAAGATTATATGTGCATTTAACATATTTGCTGCAGATTTTGTTACTGCAAAAAAAACAAAAAACTCTTGTTTAGACAAGAAGCCCTTAGACTGCTGCTGGGAACTCCTATTTTGGATGTGTAATGAGCAGTCCCAGTAGGCACAGGCTGTCACTCAAGCCATGCACTATAGGATTTCCCTTTACTCCTCCTCCAGCAACAGTTTTTTTAGGGACAAGCTTGGCCAGCAGAAACAGTAAGTAGGCATTCCTAGAAGAGAAGAAGGCACTGACGTGCAAGGAAGGAAGGAGATGTGCTAGAGAATGGCCTCTTCCTGAAAAGTCAAATTTGCTAGGAGCTTCTGTGCTTTTACTGTAAGCTGGTTACAGAGTCTCCTTGACCGTGTTGACCTACAGCCTACACAATCTGAGTTCCTCAAGGTGCTGTGATAGTGAAGCTGAGTCTTGGCCACTAGTCCAAGTGTTTTTTATCTTGGTTTGTATGGGCCTAATTATACAGAATATGTAATGTGCACTATTGCAATGTTTATTATTTCGCTACCATGCCCTAAAACAGTGGTTTTCAACTCCTGTCCTCAGGACCCACCAATAGGCCAGATTTTAAGTATTAGCTTGGGGAGATGCAGACTAGAATACTGCAATCACTGAGCAGCAAATGATATCACCTGTGATGCATTTCAGTTATCCTGCAAACCTGGCATGTTAGTGGGTCCTGAGGACAGAAGTTGAGAACCACTGCTCTAAAATATCAAACCTTTCAGAAAGGTGGGGTTAGATGTGTCCCCTGGGAAATCATTTTAAGATGAAAATACACTTTAAAGCTTTTTTTTTTGCTAAGGAATGCTTTTTAAAACCCTTAGTAGACAACTGTTGTGGTAAATGCTAGACATGCATAGTCAATTCTTATGAGACAGGTCAGCCAGCTGTAATGTGTATGGAAAAACTGACACTGCCAGTTAAACACTGTGAGACACTGAGAACTCAGCAACATCTAAGTTCCCTTGTTACTCATTTCTTTTAGTCCAAAACAAAAGACCATCCATACACTGTAATGCTTATTTTCTGGAACAATATGATCAAGGAAACAAGCTCTAAATCATTTAGATAGCAAAAACAAATTCAAATGTTAAAACATGCAAAAAAAAAAAAAAAAAAATCAAATGAAAAAAAAATGAATGTATTATTAAGCAACAGTAGATACAGATTGACAATCTGGTTCCTTGCAGTGCATGTCTCCTTCTGCTTGCTAAAGCTAAACTAGTTCTTTTAGCCCCCCAGCCTCTAATGCTTGTTTATTCTAGAGGGCAAAGAATAGGCAGAAATATGTACCTTATTCATCGCTCCAGTAGGCTTTCTCCCTGTTTGATCATCAGTCCGGTGATCTTGAATTGTACATGAAAATCCTATCTGCCAACATTATGGGAGTGGAGGAGAGTGTCAACTGCCAGGGTAATTCAAGATAAGTTAGGTATATTTCTCTGTGTTATTTATTTATTTTATTTATTTCAGGTACTTATATAGCACCATCAATTTAAGCAGTGCTTTACATATACATTGTACATTTACATCAGTCCCTACCCTCAAGGAGCTTACAATCTAAAATCCCTAAACTCACATTCATACATGCACATACTAGGGCCAATTTAGACAGGATCCAATTAACCTACTAGCATGTCTTTGGAGTGTGGGAGGAAACCGGAGTACCCGGCGCAAACCCACGCAGGCACAGGGATTCGAACCAGTGACCCTTTGCTGCTAGGCAAAAATGCTAACCACTACACCACTGTGCTGCCCCGTATCTCCATAGACTGGGGGTCAGCAACACGCCGATAACGAGCAGATGCTGGGTAGAGCTCATCCCTTTCTTGCCGAACCCAAGAACCTGAACAGGAGCAGGTGCAGCATTTACAGGAAACAATTGCCAGTATTTTCCTCCTGCAGCAACTCTTCCTTACCCTCTTACAGGCATTCTGTCACTGCAGGGGGAAAATACAAGGGATTGGTTTCTGTAAATGCTGCCTCACTCCCCCTACTGTTCAGGTTCCCTTTCTTTTTGCTCCCCAGGCCCCACTCTGGGACGCAGGGACCGTCTGTGACGTCAAAATTTCTTAAGCTTGAGAAATCTACTGTCTACTGTGTCAGCTCAGAAAGGCATCGAGAAGTTTTGACGTCACAGGCGGCCCCTGCAGTCTGCATTTAGAGGCGCCTCTCTCTTGTTTTTTCTTGCATGTTTGGCATCTTGAGGCCAACCCTTCCTGTGGATCCTTTTTTCCTTCTGGTGGATCTTTCCTCCCCAGCAGGAGCAACCTACACGTTTTGGACTTGTAGAAATAAAGACTTTTTTGGACATTCCCCTAGTGTCTAGTGCTAGCGCACACTACTCCCCCTTTGTCTACCGACACCATACACTACTCTACTGACACCATACACTGCTCTACAGACACCATACATTGCTCTACTGACACCATCCACTGCCATACTGACACTGTCTGTCCACACAATGTCCTCTGCTTTACTGACTTTGCCCACTGCTCTACTGACTGACACTTTTAAGGTAGGTTAAGTTTATATTTTTACAGCGAAATTTGTTTTATTATATTTTTTAAGTTTTCCTTACTATTTAGTTGGGCCTTGCTAGTTAAAGTGATACTAAACTTGTTTTTTATTTAAAAAAAATATCAAACATGTTAAACTTACCTGCTCTGTGCAGTGGTTTTGCACAGGGTAGCCTGGATCCGCCTCTTCTTGGGTCCCTTGCCGGCGCTCCTGGCCCCTCCCCCCTGCTGAGTGCCCCCCACAGCAAGCAGCTTCCTATGGGGATACCTGAGCTGAGCCGCTGCTCTGTGTGTCCATTAAGATACAGAGCTGTGGCTTGAACCTGCCCTCTCCATCTCCTGATTGGCTGTGTTTGACTGCCAAAAGCCAATCTGGAGTGTGAGCCCATGGAGAGACATGGCTTTCCTGGACATCGCTGGATCAAGAGGGGGCTCAGGTAAGTATTGGGGGGGAGGGGGGACTGCAGCACACAGAAGGTTTTTTGTCTTCATGCATTGGTGCACAAAGGTAAAACAAAACCTTGTGCCTTTACATCCACTTTTGTGAAAAGAAAGGACCTTGTGATCTTTGATTTCTTTCATTTTGTTCAGGTAGATCTCCACCTCTTAAAGGTTGCTCACCTCTGCTCTAGACTAAATGAATTTTATATGCTAACTATTTGGAGAAGGGGCAATTAAAAGGGGATTTTAAAAAGCTGACTGGAGTTACATAGTTGCATAGTTACATAGTTAGTCAGGTTGAAAAAAAAGTCCATCTAGTTCAACCAAAAAAAAAAAAAAAATAGAAAAATGATATATAACCATACAATCTCATACAAAATCCTTCACCCACAGTTGATCCAGAGGAAGGCAAAAAACCCCAGCAAAGCATGATCCAATTTACTATAGCAGGGGAAAAAATTCCTTCCTGAGCCCCCGAGAGGCAATCGGATTCTCCCTGGATCAACTTTATCTAAAAATGTTAGTACCCAGTTATATTATTTACATTAAGGAAAGAATCCAGGCCTTTTTTAACGCAATCTACCGTGGTGGCCAAAACCACCTCTGGGGGGAGTCTATTCCACATTTTCACAGCTCTAACTGTGAAGAAACCTTATTTGGAGATGAAATCTTTTTTTCCTTTAGACGTAAAGAGTGCCCCCTTGTCCTTTGTGATGACCTTAAAGTAAATAACTCAACACCAAGATCACTATATGGACCACTTATGCATTTGTACATGTTGATCATATCCCCTCTTAATCTCCTCTTTTCAAGAGAGAATAAATTCAGTTCCTCTAATCTTTCCTCATAGCTGAGCTCCTCCATGCCTCTTATTAGTTTGGTTGCCCTTCTCTGCACTTTCTCCAGTTCCCCGATATCCTTTTTGAGAACTGGTGCCCAAAACTGAACTGCATATTTCAGATGAGGTCTTATTAATGATTTGTACAGGCGCAAAATAATGTCTCTATCTCTGGAGTCCATACCTCTCTTAATACAAGAACGGATTTTGCTTGCTTTTTAAACAGCAGCTTGGCATGGCATGTCATTATTAAGATTATGATCTACCAAAACCCCCAGATCCTTCTCCACTATGGATTCCCCCAGTTGTACTCCCCCTAGTGTGTATGATGCATGCATATTCTTAGTCCCCAAATGCATTTATCAACATTAAACCTCATTTGCCACAAAGTCGGCAAATTAAACAGTGCATTGAGGTCTGCTTGTAAGTTGGAGACATCCTGTAAGGACGTTATTCCACAGAAAGGAAAACAGTGCATATCATCATCTGACATTATGCATATACAAGATGTTCCAGTGTCAGATATAGTATATTACAATACTGTCTGCATGATAATTTCACTCACAACTTCTTAGTGGTGCACATTAGTAACAAAAATCATAAAGTAAACAAAAACTCTATGGTGACTATACTTCAGTATTTAGATAAACATCTATAAATGAATTACACTAGCAGGAAGATCTCCACAGGAGGTGAGTATATGTATCAAAGCAGCTATATCCCGTAAGATGCTCCATGAATCGAGTGCCTCAGAGTATTCTAAAGTTTCAGTACTTGCCAATGCCACTTGTAAAGTAATGGATGGATCCAATTCTGGTTTATGCTGCGGATCAAAAGGGAATATGACAGATTTGCTCCAGTTAACTCTAAAGCCAGAAAACCTACCAAAGTGGGTAATGAGTTCTAAGGCAGTTTATAGGGAGGTGTCTGCATCTGTTACATATAAGAGCATATTGTCCACATAGAGGGACATTTTCTCCTCCAGCAAACCAATTCTACAGCCCCGGATAGATGTCTGCTGCCTCAATAGTTCCGCCAATGGCTCTATTGCCAGGGCAAACAGCATGGGCGACAGTGGGCACCCGATGGATTGGAAATGGATCCGTGATAGGGTTATTAATTCTGAGGCGAGCCATCGGTTGAGCGTATAACAGCTTAACCCAGTTAATAAATGTTGGGACAAATCCAAACATCTCAAGGACCATAAATAAATAAGGCCATTCAACAGAGTCGAATGCCTTGTGTGTGTCAAGTGACACCACTAGTCTTTTATCTGGGTGGTCTGAAGAGACTTGTAAATTGGTAAATAGCCTTCGTAAATCAATAGCCATGGAACGGCCTAGTATGAAACCAGTCTGGTCAGGGTGGACAATTCTAGCAATTACCGTGTTTAAGCGTCTGGCTAATACCTTTGCCAGAATTTTAATATTGACATTAATCAATGATATAGCATGGTAGGATTCACAATATCTAGGGTCCTTGTTCAGTTTTGGCATTAACACTATCAGTGCCTCCCTTAGGGAAGGCGGGAAAATGCACTGTTCAAGGGCCTCAGAATACATAGCCAACAGTTTGGGAGTAAGATATTCCGAATATGTACGGTACCTCTCTATAGAGGTCACATCCAATCCTGGGGTCTTATTTGCAGAAAATGTGGATACAGCCCTGTCTATTTCTTCTGCTGTAATGGGTGAGTTCAGGAAGGTGGCCTCCTCCTTAGACAAGCCCTTTATGGAGACAGTATTCAAATATTGAGCCAATTCTTCGTCAGTATATGTAATTTTGGAGCTATATTAATCGACATAGAATTTACTGAAGGTGTCGGTTATCTTCTCCCTCTTGGTATGGTACCATAAATAGAAGTGGGGGTGTAATCCACCCGAGAGAGATATGCCAGAATTTTACTGTCCTTATCCCCATATTCAAATAAGCGTTGTCTCTGGTAAAGCAATTTCTTTTGAGTTTTCTTGAGCAGAACTAATTCTAATAATTTAGCACTGTCTCTCCAGAGCCCATAGTTCACTGAGGATGGGTTCTTAATATATTCCAACTCTGTGGTGGTGACTGCTTGTTCGTGGGAGGCCACCTTACATGCCTTATCTTCTCTTAGCTGCCTGATCATCCCTGCAACAGAACCTCACAAAGTGGCCTTAAAGGCACCCAGGCAACCCCTTTAGTAATGCCCGCAGTATTTACAGAGTGACCCTATATCCCTCCCAGGACAGAAGACTAAACCGTAAAAGTAATGGGGAATGGTCTGAAAATGCCCTGGGTATATATTTCTACTACCCTGTGAAGTAGCTCACGAGAGACTACACACATATTTATTCTAGAAAGTGTTTGATAAGTTGCTGAATAACAGGAATATTCATGGTTCTCTGGGTCTCTCCACCTCCAGCAATACACCAAGTAGTCGTATGCAAGGTTAAGGGTTTCCTGACAATGTTTATTTGGTCAGCAAATAAAGATAAAGGTATCTGAACCTCATTATACCTTCCTCTTTCTTAAATGGCTGATCACCTAGGGCCAGGAGAGCTTCCCTGTCTTTCCATGCTTTAATTAAATTTACATGATATATCTGCTCTTTCTTCCATCTGTCTGGTTGGTATACCTTATAATTTACCTCCCCAAACTTTTCCAGTATTTTATAGGGTCCTTGCCACTTCGTTAGGAACTTACTTTCCATCGTAGGGACTAAAACAAGAACTCGATCACCAGGATGGAAAGTATGAACCTTCGCCGACCTATTGTACACTCGACTCTGTGCTTCCTGGGCTTGCTGAATGTGTTCTCGAACAAGGGGCATTACCAAGGCAATTCTATCCTGCATGGCTGAGATATGATCTATGACACTTCGGTAGGGCTTAGTTTCAGACTCCCAGGTTTCTTTAGCGATATCCAGCAACCCACGGGGATGCCTTCCATACAAAAGTTAAAAGGGTGAGAACCTAGTGGAAGACTGGGTGACCCCTCTAATTAATCAAATCAATCAAATAACAGATATGGCATTAGACAATCCCTGTCTCTCCTATCTTTAGCCACCACCTTCTTTAGCATACTCTTGAGGGTTTTGTTAAACCGTTCTACTAAACCATCTGTCTGAGGGTGGTAAACCAAACTATGCAGATGCCTTATATTAAACAATCTGCACAACTCTTTCATTACCTTTGACATAAAGGTAGTCCCTTGGTCAGTTAGCACCTCCTTTGGGATCCCAGTACGGGTAAACATATGGAACAACTCTTTTGAGATAGTCTTGGAGGAAGTGTTTCTTAAGGGAACAGCCTCGGGATACCGGGTAACATAGTCCATGACCACTATGATGTACTGATAGCCTCTGGCAGACTTAACTACTGGCCCTATCAGATCCATGGCAATTTGGTCAAAAGGAATCTCAATCAGGAGGTATGTGCAAATTCCCGGTTAGATAGTGTAAGTTGCGTTGCTATGGGGGTGTGGGGGGTGCGGCCCGCACCCGGGTGACACCCACCATAGGGGTGACACCATCCCGACGGCAGTGATGGTCCTATGTCCCGGAGGTAGAGCTTTCTTCAGCCGGAACATGGTGTAACAGAGTTCTGCTACCTCCGGCGTAGCCCTGTGCTCTCACTGCTGCTGTTGTCCGTGTCACTTCTAATACAGAAGCACGAACTGACAGAGCAAGCAACTCTCCAGTCAGTGCAGCTGCACTGAATCCTCCCAGTCCGCTGCCCAGGTGTAGTTGAGCTGGTGTGACCGTGTTGGCACCCCGGGGAATGAGCGTCCATCCATCCATCGTTTTTGCTGGCAGAGACCACAGGCAGAATCTTGCCATCTACCCCTGGGCCATACTTTGTATTGTCGGCTGTCTCCCCATCTCAATCTGATGTCTTCCTCATAGCAGCTCCAGTCCAGCCCCCCATGATGAGCCCTCCACTTCCCTGACCAGGATCTGCTCACCTCCTCTGTCCTGTCCCCTCTATTGACACTGTGTGCCATGAATGGGGAGATGGGGGGGCCCCTATATTATACATGACATGGGGGACACACCTATATTATACACCCATACATAGAGGATAGACCAGGGGCTGTGGAAAGAGAGGTCCCAGGCCAGAACCCACCTAATCAGTCCGAGTGACAGGCCTAGAAGGACAGACACTGCCACTGGGATTGATTACAGTAAAATATTATATATATATATATATATACTGTATATACTGTAAATTATAAATAATAAAGAAAAATTCATCATACATTATTAAAGTGCAGAATAAAAGGGAATCCTTTTGGCTGTATGAGACTAAGGTTATGGCACCTGCTGTCTTGAATGTTGAATTCGACCTTAATTGTTTTATATCAGATAAGTGATGTTATGCAGTAGAGATCGGTAATTAACCACTTGCCGACCGCCGATCGGCATCTGACGGCGACAAAGTGGTTCGTTATCGCAAAACGCCGTCATACGACGGCGGCTGCGATAACGCGCACTGTGAGCGCGCCCGCGCCGCCGGAGGCGCGCCCGCGCCCGCGCGCTCACTGTGTCCGGGGAGGGCCGGGGAGCGGGTGCGGCGGCTTCGATTGCCGCCGGCTACCCGCGATGGCCCCCCCGGAGCGAATGAGCGGAGGTCCGTATATGTAAACACGGACCTCCGCTCTGTGTGAGGGGGAAGGGCTGTGATCACAGCCTTCATTTACGTGAAGGCTGTGATCGCTTCCCTTCCCCAGATAGGCAGTCCCCAATACAGTTAGAACACGCCCAGGGAACATAGTTAACCCTTAGCGCGCCCCCTGCAGGTTAACCCCTTCACTGCCAATGGCATTTACACAGTAATCAGTGCATTTTTATAGCACTGATCGCTGTATAAATGCCAATGGTCCCAAAAAAGTGTCAAAACGTTCCGACATGTCCGCCCCAATATCGCAGTACCGCTAAAAATCGCAGATCGCCGCCATTTTTAGTAAAAAATAAAAAAAAAATAAAAACCCCAGAAATGAATTCTCACCATCCGTAAACGCGACCACTTTTGCGCAAACCAATCAATAAACGCCGATTGCGATTTTTTTTATCGCAAATATGAGGAAGAATATAAATCGGCCAAAAACGGTGAAAAAAAATGTTTTTTTATATTTTTTTTTTTGGATTTTTATTCTAGCAAAAAGTAAGAAATTTGGGTTTTTTTGCAAAATTGTCGCTCTTCTTTTGTTTATAGCGGCGATCAGAAATGACGCAGAGGTGATCAAATACCACCAAAAGAAAGCTCTATTTGTGGGAAAAAAAGGACGCAAATTTCGTTTGGTTACAACGTCGCACGACCGCGCAATTGTCAGTTAAAGCGACGCAGCGCCGAATCGCAAAAAGGGCTCCGGTCCTAAAGCTGGAAATCCTTCCGGGGCTGAAGTGGTTAAGATGTTGTTCTATTTATATATTTTTTGTGAAAGAGATGGCTGCGTGGTGTACGACACACGGGTAAACTTTGTTTTATCTTTCTCAATTTTTTTTAAATTTTATACATTATCGATTGGAGGTGGAGTGCCACTTTAACCCTGCTGACTTTTTTAGTGGTCAGTAGGCTCTTATCCGGCTATATCGATATTTTTTAGTATTTAGCATACATTCATGAGGCATTGCTGCTCCTGAAATATGCCTTTTATTGTGAATAAAAATGCCCTATGGTTATTTTACTAAGCTATATTTAGCATTTATATACACATTTATTATTCCTCTATGGCGGTGTTTGTCTACACTCAGTCTACACTCAGTCTTGTTGTAGCAAAGGTTGCCAATCACTCACTATATCAATGCGGGTCCGGCCTCAATGACATATCCCCAGCTGAATAAGTCCACGCCCACAGGCAAGAACGTAACAGACCGCCTGCATTTGGCTATGTGTGTGAGTGCATTTCCTTTTATATCGCCTTTTGATAAACTGTTTTACGGAGGGCACTTGGATCCTGTATTCTTTTTTGAATAACGGTGAGGACTTCTGGAACCTTATGTGAGTGTTTCTTCTGTGCTTACCATGGAGGTTGTTGTTGCTGAATGAACCGTTCGGGTCGGATCAGTGAGGTGAGAGGCTGGTGTTCTCTGTGGTGGAGGGGATGTCTCTCACTGTCTACACTATCTAACGGTGAATTTTCACATACCTCACGGATGGATTTACCTCATGTTTGCTGTTTATGGACTCGTTTGCTCTATTAGTACATTGCATCTTTTTACGTAGCGCTGCACTGTTTTACATTGATATGTGAATGTCAAGGTTTATGAATTTTCCCTTGTAGTGTTCAGCTGCTTTCAATTTCTTGTTTGTCATACCATCTGCGCTGAATATTTCTCCTGTATATTGTACAAAAGTAGGATCCTGTAACTGGGCGGTCCTGAAGTTGTCCCAAGAAACCTCTAGCTCCAGCACACCGGGCAACTCTAGGGTCTCAGGGTTCACCCGCACAGACTGCTAGGGGAAAAACACATTTTCATAAGGGGTCACCCCTACAGCATTTTCATCAACCTTTGGTTCAAAGAGGTTGGGGTTCCCCCCTGGAGTCCCACTAGGAAGTCCAGGCTCAAGACTCTTCTCCTTCCCACTGCAAATTTCCTGGAACAGTAGAAAGTCACAGTGCAGTAGGATAAGGGATACAGCCACTGGAAAACAGATCCTGAGCTGGTTTCAAAGGTCACCAGCAGTATGGGGTACTTCTTCCAGTCACCATGCACACATACCACTCCTTACCTGATGCTGGGTCAGCTTTTCAGGGTCCACCAGCCAGGTATGGACCAGGGTGACCAGGCTTCCAGAGTCCAGGAGGGCACGCACACTTTTTCTCCTCATCTTTACAACAGAGCTTGGCAAGTCCGGATCAGCGATTAGGCCCGGGCGAGCAAACAGGGACATGCATCGGACTACATCACACTCCATAGGCTCAG
Organism: Glandirana rugosa; assembly: GCA_018402905.1. Classification (NCBI taxonomy): domain Eukaryota; kingdom Metazoa; phylum Chordata; class Amphibia; order Anura; family Ranidae; genus Glandirana; species Glandirana rugosa. The sequence goes on from BLSH010166692.1 coordinate 357,754, forward strand.
GGTTTAAGGGACACTTGGCAGCGATATGACCCCACTCACTGCACCGCCAACACTGGGGATGCCCACGGGTTGCTCTGGGGCTTCCCAGACAAAGTCTTTCAACCGAGGGTGACCCTCTGACCACTCTCGTCAACCTCTCAGGACTTCCCCTTTTGTGCCTGACCAGCTGTGATATTGGGGTTGACCGGGTTGTCACAAGAGGGGGTCTTTTGTCCATTAGGGCCTTGAAACTGCAGACCCAGAAACCAGGTCCTCGGCCGCAAAGTAGTGTTTCATCAGCTCAACCATAACATCCTTCGAATTTGGATCAGATTGCCTCACCCATCTCTGCAACTCAGGGGGTAGAGCTCTCAGGAACTGGTCCACTGTAACTCTCTCCGCTATTTGGGGCCCTGTGAGTATCTCAGGCTACAGCCACCATTTGACCAGGTTGATTAGGGCATAGATTTGGGAGCGGGGGGATCCATCTGCCTTGAAACTCCAGCCATGTACTCACTGTGCTCTCACTGCCATGGTGACTCCCACACTCCGCAAGATCTTAGCTTTTAGTTTGTCATAATCTCGGGCATCTTCAGTGGACAAATCAAAGTATGCCTTTTGGGAGTCCCCTGCTAACAGTGGAGCCACAAGTGCAAACCAGCGGTCTTTAGGCCAGGCCTGCCCCTCAGCAGTTCTTTCAAATGTACATAGGAAGGCCTCCACATCATCCTGAGATGTCATCTTTTGAAGAATGTGACTTTTGGTGCCTAGAAGAATGTCCCCAGGGGACCCTGTGGAGACATTTGCAGTCTGAGCTGGAATCCGCTATAGTACTTCAGCTAAGACCTTTCGGTCTTTCTTAGCTGCCTGAGCCAAAGCAGCCACTTGAGCCCCTGTTGCCTGAGCCAGGGCAGCCACCGCCTGCTGGCTGGTGGCTTGGGCTTGCTGCTGCTGAGCACCCAACAGAGTCTATTCATTTCTTGTTGTGCAGCAGTAGCTTGCTTACTCCCCCCCCCCTCATAACCTCCGCTCCTCAAATTCTGGTCTACTGTGTGTCCCCCCTACACTCAGTGAGGGACAGAGCCTTATCCTGCTATGCTCCAAAGCTATGGAATTCACTTCCTAAGAATGTCAGAGAGTCCTCTTCTCTAAACTCATTCAAATCAAATCTTAAAACTTTTTTCTTTAGACAAGCTTTCACTTAATTGTCCCCTTTATCCCTTATGTTATGCTATCCTGTGTATCTCCTGTTATCCTGTGTATTTCTTGTGTTTTCCTTGTAAAGCGCTTTGAGAAGCCACCTTTAGAGGCGCTATATAAAATAAAGTTTATTATTATATTATTATAAGCCTGTAGCTGTGCGGCATTACTCTGGAGCAAGGCCTTTACAAAGTCCCCCATGCTACAGATTCACACTTACACTGCAATAGACTGTGCCCTTTTAACACCGCTGACACAACGTTCACACTGCTTATTTCAATGCAGTCTTTTAACAACAGGTACACAGTGTAGCCATAAAACTTGCCTTTCAGCGTGGATCAGTAGAGGGCTTGCACGCATCCGTTTTCACCAATTGTGGGCGATTAGCTCCAAGTGAAGAGTTTTCAAACAGGTAATCCATCCGTATGCAAGGTAAAGTGCTTCCTGCCTATGCTTATTTGGTCAGCAAATAAAAATAACAGAAAGGCTTCCCTAGCAGGGGTATAAAACAGTCCCAAAACAAAAGTCCATTAAACAAATATAAGCTTCCAGTCTGCTTCATTCCTGCAGGCATGTTCCCTCACAGCCTGCATCTTCTCTCTCAGCACCACCACTGATTAAACCCATGTCAGGCAAATGGTGGGGAGCAAGGTGTGACCAGTGCTTAACCCCTTGCTGCCTGCAGACCTCTCCCTGCCACCCATTTACCATTTAAAAGTCAGCAGCTACAAAAAGTGTATCTGCTGACTTTTAATAAATGGCTACTCACCTGTCCCACGGTCCAGCGATGCAGCCGCCCAATGCATCGCTCCTCTCCCCCTCCACTCCACATTGCAAGTGTGGCTTCACGGCCATGCACGCACTGTACATGCACGAGCTGCGCTGTGCATTGTGGATGGCCAGGCAATCTTCTGGGACCTGTGACTTGTCGCAGAAGATTGCCGGGAGGGACAGGGGAGAGGTGAACTTCCTTCTGGTTTTGCGGCACCAGGAGAGGAAGTGGGAGCTGGGACCCTGTGAAAACAGGTTCCTTGCCCCCCCCCAAAAAAATGATATGCCAATTGTGGCATGTCAAGGGGTCACCTACACTTAAAGCGGACATTCCACTTTTTGGGTGGAACTCTGCTTTAAGAGTCTCAAAATTCTATGTGACAGATATACTCCATCCATACCTGACAGGGGCTGTTTGTCACAATATATATAATATATCAACCACCTCAAAAAGCAGGTACAGTCATCCTAGAGTCAGATTTTTTACATACATACATCATAAATAGGAATACATATAATTACTTAATACATAGGATTAACAAACTTACTAATAGTTTCCATATAAATAAATCTTGGTGTACTTTATATGGGTCACAAACAGGACAAAGGACCACAGGGTATTGGCCCAGCCAAGATACAGTATGTGTGCGAGCCGCTCAGACTGTATGGGAATGAAGTCCTGTGCCCTCTGCTGTGAGTGCTCGTCTATGCTCCAGGCAATGGTAGAGAGTGATAGGTGTCCCAGGAGCTGTACATCAAGTCAAAGTCTGCTGTGTGATAGTGAATGGCTTACTCATGGGGATGAGTAAGCTCTGGTGGGTGGAGTGAAACATGTTGGGGCGTGGCCTGGCAGGGGTCTAGGCTGAGAGTGCCATTCACTATCACACAGCAGGCTTGGACTTGACGTACGGCTTCCGGGACACCTATCACTCTCTAGTTTAGCTATAGATGGAGCATTTTAGGCATATGTGTTTTGACACTCCAACCATAAAATCTTTCCTCCATAATTTCTGACTCTTTTCTTGTTCACTGTGCAGCTTTGGGTGTTCCTTGTATTACATTCTAAACAACATAAAATAAGTGATCCGATATGGAAGGTGAGAACCCCTCATAATCTAAAATTAAATAAACTGTCACATGGTTTAAATCTCCAACACTCCAAACACTGAAATATTAGTTTTGCTGGACTGACTTAACAGGGAGAGCAATTCTACTAGTTGGAACATTTTCAGGCACTCCCGTATGCTATCTGTGTAACAGTGTCCAAGAAGAAAAGTGGTGATGCTGAAAATGTTACAATTTTGCACTGTTGCTGGATTTAAAATGATCAGATAACAGGAGGTGTTTAGGTAAGCAACCACTGGACGCCAACACAGAGGTTTAATATTTTTCCCTCTTACATCATTGATTAGGTTTCATATTGCTCCCACTGGCACCAATTATGGAATTTAATAATGCTCCCACTGACACCAAAATTGGGCTTTAATATTTCTCCCATGGACAGCAGTGATGGCATTTACTATTGTTCCCACTGACACAAACCATGGTGTTTAATAATGCTCCCACTGACACCAATGATGGGGTTTCGTATTGCTCACACTGATACCAATGATGGCATTTAATATTGCTCCCCCCCCCCCGATACCAATGATGAGGTTTAATATTGCTTCCACTGACACCATTAATAAGGTTTAATATTGTTTCCACCGACTCCAATGGTGGGGTATAATAATGATTCCACTTACACCAATGATGGGGTTCATAATTGATCCAACTATTTGGTTTAATATTGAGCCCATTGGCACCAATTATGGAATTTAATATACCGTAGCTTTCTTTAACACCAATAGTGGGGCTTCACACACCACACCTTTTATAGTGTCTATCAAATGTTGGCAAGTATTTATTTCTTTTTTTGCATTGGACAACACTGTCAGTTTTAAATGTTTCGGGTAGGTTTATAGGGTGAAAAAGGAAAAACTTACTAGACTTTGTGGTTTATTCACAATCCAATGAGGCAGGGGGATAATATGGGAAATTTCAGAGCTGTAGGCTGTGAACATTGGTGACATCCCATGGTTATATGAATAGTGGGACAGGATTGTATGAATCACCAACTGACTGAAAAGAATGGCAAACATTAGACAAATAAAACGTTGCACATGTCTGTCTATCAACTGTTCATTTAACTATCTGGCCGGTGTTCCACTTTAATCTATGGCCAGTTTAAATGATCCAAATCTTTCAGATTATCGGCCCAGATATGAATGACTTTTGTAAGCTTTATACTTGTGGAAACAAGAAAAAAGCAACCATTCAAAGTTAGATTTTCCATCTAGGGAACCTTCCTCGAAATTCTCATTTTGGTTTCTCTCCCATATGGGAACAATTTGCACTGTGTATAGGATATATTTTTTTGAGTAGCAAAGTGTTCTTCTGCGCAGTTTTTTTTTATCATTTTAGTAATGTAGCTTTATTTTATTTATGACACTTCAGCCTGAGGTCAGGATAAAAAAAAATATATATCTGGTATCATTTACACCAAGCTGAGTGTGCAGCCCAATCTCATGTAAACAAGCCGGCAAGGCAGAATTGGCAATATAGACAGGCAGAGCTAACTAGTCACAGAACATGAGTCAAGCAGGAAGTCAGCAAGCTCTGCTATTCCCATTATCACATAACATAAAACATACTTCATGAGCCAGCTCTGGATCTGCTCTGTGTCTGAGGCCCTGTGTTTCTTACTAGCTGAAGATACACTGGGAGCATTCAACGGATCACTAAGCCAACACTAAACAATACATAGACTTAAAAGGAAATTACACACACTAAGAAAGTACAGGTCATTTCCTTTAGCTTGGTTGGATCATTGAAGATACAGGCGTAAATTCATTGTCAATTGTGTTCAAATTCGTTCTTTATTCTGACAGTTTTAAAAAGATGGGAATGTATGCTGCTTCCAAGAGCTGGCACATAATAAGAGGTAATAAGCCCATCTCTGAGCAGATACTGTGTCCCCAGGCCTTCCCAACCCCCTTCATTCACATCTAGAAAGAAATGTTACAAAGTGAGGCCAAAACCTTCTCAAGGTGATTTTGTTGGTAATGCATTCCAGAAAAAAAAAATTATATATATATAAAAATTGTTGCAACAAATGAATAAATAACTCAATAAAGAACCAAGAAAATCTACAAAATAGTTACAGGTGATGTTCAGAGGATTGCAACACATTTTTAAGCATCCAAAATGGTTGAATGGCTGATCCTTTTGTATGGATGATCCAGTTAATGTACTTTAAAGCAAACCCCTGGATAGTTGCAATGCAAGGTACAAGTGTTAGCCTTGCCTTCCCTTACCTCTATAATCAGTACTAAAAGTTATTGCAATCTTACTTTTAGTGAAGTTGTCCTTTAATGGTCCACCCTTGCGTACGAGTGAAGTCCAGGGAGTAAAATACTTACCTTCATCCCTGCTTCTAACATTTTTACAGTCTGACCCTTAAGGTAAGTTGTTGTTTTTTTTTACTACCTAGGCTTCACTGATGAAGGAGGGGGGAATAGTAAAGGACAACTTTACTAAAAGTAAATTAAAGTGTTTGTAAACCTTAAAAAAAATGTCATGGTCATGTCTCTTTAAGGTGGTTGTCTACTCGTGACAACCACTTTAACCTACAGGTAGGCCTATAAGAAGGCTTACCTGTAGGTGCCCTGCATATCTCCCAAACCTGCACGGTTCAGGAGAAATGCAATGTACTAAATGTGCCAACGTCATTTTGTCACATGCGCAGTGAAGAAATGGCCTCCGTGCCGTCTCTTCACTGTGATCGTGCCGTTACTGGCGGCTCCTACGCGCATGTGCGGGAGTGACGTCACGCAACTCCGGCCACTCACAGAGCCGGAGTTGTGGCCCCGGAAAGGAAGAGAGGCAGAAGATGGATGTCACCAGCACAGGGAACAGGGCTGGACATCGCAAGCTTTGTTTCCAGGTAAGTGACACATAATGAATGGGCTACTATGCGATGCATAGTAGCCCATTATGCATCTATTTTACAGGGGAATACAGAGGAAGTAAACCCCATCTGGGTTTACTTCCTCTTTAAGGCACGATATACTGCATAGCGCTTTTGCAATGTTATACAGTATATTCCTTTCCATGTAGTATAATACCTGGTTGATCCTGCCTGTTCCTGTGTTCCCCTGTGTAAACTGACCAAGCTAATCATGGCTGCTGATCCATGATAGTGTGGTCAGTTTATGTCTTTCATCATAGGGCTCTCTCTATAGCCTGACTGTATCTCCCTCTCTCTCTGACATTTCCATGGTCTATGTGAAGCCGATCTCCTCGCCGCTCCCCTCCTGCCTTAATTGACATATTATTCCATTGCAGTTGCTCCTCCCCACCTCTATGTTAAGGATGCAGATGAGGAAAACTGAAACTACTTAGATATCATACATAACCCCACCCACAACTTTTTATGAAAAAAGAATTATACCATTTGAATTGCACATGTATATATGCAGGGCAATTAATAACATATATTGGGTGTTTATTTGTTAATTTGATTTATTATTACCATGTGACTGGCACAGCACCAATCAGCGCTGTGTGGGCACAAGCTCAGAGTGTAAAGATTCCTCTGTTGACGTAATTGCATACCTCTGCAGAGGAATATCATCCCCTCCCACTGGAGTTCCTCTGCTCGGGAGTGAGACCAGAGAATACCACATGACCACACAGAACCACTCCGTTGAAAAGGTACTTGGCAAAAAACACAAAGCCATTACTGTTCCATAGGAGAATGTATCATGGGAGGCTATTCTAGAGACTTTAAAAGCTCTTTAAAGAGGTCCCCAGACTTAGGTGTCTTAGGAAGGAATTATAATTATCGGATTAACCATGTTTGGTTCGCCATGTTTGGTTCCAGGAGACGGTAGGATAACAAGGATACACTGTCTATCATGAACCGTGTGATGTGGCCACATCATTGTTATCATAGTTATCATCTGAGTTCTGTTTCCTGACTGGCTAGGGGGTGAGTATAACAAGTTAAAGCGAAGGAAGTGCCTAACCCTAATGAGCCCCACTGTAAGCCAAGCAGAGAGCACATATGAAAAGCTCACATCTGTGCTGTCATATAGTGCTGGGGAATTTTTTGGTTTAATCAGTTTTATGGCCATACCACTGCTTTATAAATAGGTCCCTTGAGCTGCAACAATATCGAAAACTGACACAACATCCTGTCCTCCAATAATAAAAACATTTGTGAGGGATTGTAGGAAATAATCATGCTAAAGACCAATCTAAACATATCTATGTACTTTACAGATGTGCGGTTTGGATATACAAATTATATTCTATAAGGTTTTCTGCGGGATCTTTCAGGAAACCATTACAAAATAACAAAAAAACAAAAAAATTCAAGCATACTTACAAGCTAGCCTGCAAAAAAAACAGATTGACCCTGTCTAACAATTCTCATTAAAGAGTAAGTAAACCCTGATGGGTTTTACTTCCTCTTCATTGCTTAGCATTACCCTGAAATGTAAAAGCATAATAGGCTAGTATGCATCACACATTAGCCTATTATGTGACACTTACCTGCATTGGAAGCCCGCGCTGTCCCCACAGTAGGAAGCGTCCATCTTCGCCCCTCTTCCTTCCGAGGCCGTTGACGTCACTCCAGCGCATGCGCACGGGAGCCGTCAATCGCGGCACAATGTCAGTGAAGGAACGGCACAGAGGTCATTTCTTCACTGCACTTGTGCCCGATGAGGTGGGCACATCACAGTAGACTGTATATCTCCTAAACCGTGCAGGTTTAGGAGATATGCAAGGAACCTACAGGTAAGCCTTATTATAGGCTTACCTGTAGGTTAAAGTGGTTGTCGTGAGTTGACAACCACTTTAACCAGTTGCCGTCCATCCCATAGCAGTTTTACTGCTACAGGGCTCTCCTGTGCAAAATCACGTATATACACTATACATGATTCTACACTCCTGCCTGCAAGGGGCGCGCATGCATAAACAGTGGTTAGACACACATTTAACCCTTTGATTGCCCTAGATGTTTGAACCCTTCCCAGTCAGTGTCATTATTACAGAGACAGTGCATATTTTTAGCACTGATCACTGTATTAGTGACACTGGTTCCTGCAAAGTGTCAAAAGCGTCTCATAGTCCGGAGCAATATCACAGTCACGCTATTTACCAAAATAATACAGAGTACATATTGGTGTAAATTTATGAAGAAATTTGATTTTTTTAAATTTTGTTTCAATATATAGCACAAACTAAAAAATGCTGTTTCCTTTTATAGAATTGTCAGTCTTTTATTGCTTATAGCGCAAAAAAAATAAAACATGCAGTGGTGATCAAATACCACCAAAAGAAAGCTTAATTTCTGGGAAGAAATTACATAACTTTTATTTGGGTGCAGTGTCACATAACCGTGTAATTGTCAGTTAAAGTAACACAGTGCCATATTGAAAAACATGGTCTGGTCATAAAGGGGGGTAAGTCTTCTGAAGGCCAAGTGGTTAAAAACAGAGGGTTTAGTTGCACACATTTGCAAATATGTGCAGCTGCACTGCCTCGCCAAGGCTCCTCTGTTTACTGCGGTCTCAAGGGTCTTTTCACACGGCCGGTCTCACTGTGCTGAGACGGACCTGTCAGAGTCCCGCTCTCCTCTATGGGGGAGTTTGGATGAAAACGGACTGCCTGTCTGTTTTCATCTGATCTGATCCACCAGACGGATGGAAAATAGGGTCACCATCTGTCTGGATTGCATGGACAGGATCGGATGGGATAGCAGTGGGTGTAAACGGACATGTCACCGCGCTGACATCCGTCGCTCCATAGGAGTGAATGGAGGCTCCGATCAGGTCCCCCTGAAAAACTGACAGACAGACCTGATCGGAAAGCTCGTATGAGAGGGGCCTTACTCATATTTTTGAGAGTCTCCAAGTTGGAGTACATATAGCAGTGGATAAATTAATGTCAGGTTTACCTTTAGGGAGCCCTCTCCTCCTTAAAGGCACAGGGACACATTAGAAGCCCAGTAAGAGCACAATGGCAGCTGAAGTCATCCAATGTGTCCACAAGCCAGACCATTACACATTACTCCAACCAACATGGACCACTCTAAGCCATCATCCTTCCACTGATATGAAACTTGCCATTATCTGCTGGATATAGATTTCCAACATTCAATGCATTGTCTGCTGCAGCTTAAAAAAGAGAGGAATGCAGTATTTGCACGTACTCTGTTATTATATTAGGTTCCTGGCTGGAGTGGTTTTTTTAAAGGGAAGTTCAGGTTATGGGTTTCAATTGGTCATACTTCTTGTGTAGGTTATAACACGCACGTCAGCATTCCTTTGGGCACCATTATTAAAAACAAGTTTTGAAGCTGAACCTGATTTATAAGCGCAAACATGGTAAAATACATGTGTTCTATCTAACTGATCTCTAAAGCCATAGAGTGAACATCCTGTTTACAATCTCAGTCTTCTAATTCCCCATAGCAATGCACATCAGCAAGTGTGGAGGATGGCTTTCATGCACTGCACTGACCACAAATGCCTTATGATGAAATCTGAGATCCGGTCAAGTAAACAAGGATAGAAATGGATTTCAGAAATGACATGAGTGAGATATTGTTCCCAGACATACTACATATTTCCACAGCACCTCAAACACCCGGAATCCCTCTTTGTGCCAACATTTATATTTCTAAACTTGCCAGTGAAATAAAGAACAATCTAAACAACACTCAGAATATAAGAAGATGCATTACAAACCAAAGCCACATGTACAAAACAAGAAAAAAATCTTTAAGGAAAATGTTTTAAAGTGAACCAGTACTTTGCTCATGGAGAGAAAAGCAACAGGTTTAGTTTAAAGTAACCCTGCCACTATAAGGTTCATAGAAAACGAAAACCACAATGTAAAAGGTGTATACTTACCGTTTCTGTGATCTGTGTATTACAACTCTGCTATATTGCACATCTCTGGCCGCTGATAGGTTTAGAGACCAGTTTGAGTAAAGGAATGACCTCATACAGTCGATATAGAAAAAATGACATTTTGTGGCTTTGCAGCCTGAAATGAAGACATACACAGTTTTTGTTTTATCCTGCAGTATTTACTCAGCGCAACTTATAACATCCAAGTGAAAGATATAACACCAACTTGTCAGAAAGAAATAAAACAAAATTCAAAAACAGAATCACTGAGTTGGAAATAGAATCACCCCCTTGTGTTAGTATTTTTGTTGAACCTCCTTTTGCTTTAATTACAGCCTTTAGTCTATTGGGATATGTACCCAACCGTGTATTGGCTTTTCCTCTACTCGCGTCTGCAGAAGCAGGCTCTCCTGATGGGGTGGTCTGCACTGACTTTATCAGCACAGCCTCTCCAAGGATCTTCACCCAGGACCACCAGGGATGCCAACCAGGACCACCAGGGATGTGCCCACCCAGGATCACCAGGGGTGCCTATCCAGAACCACCAGGGAGCCCAACCAGGACCATTAGGGAGCCCACCAAGGACCACCAGGTAAGACACTAAATGCCCAGTAGGGATGACACTCAGTGCCCATCTCTGATGCCTGCCAGTGCCTCCTTTTCAGTGCTGCCTAACAGTGCCATCTATCATTCCTGCCTATCAGTGCCCACCAGTGCCACCTATCAGTGCCCACTAGTGCCACCTATCACTGCCACCTATAAGTGCCCATCAGTGCCACCTATCAGTGCTCATTAGTGTCGCCTATAAGTGCCGATCAGTGCCTCTTATCAGTGCCCTTCAGTACGGCTCATCTGTGCCACCTATCAGTGCCTATCAGTGCTGCATATAAGTGCCTCATCATCAGTGCCACCTCATTAGTGCCAATCAGTACTGCTTCATCAGTGCCCATCAGTGCAGCCTCATCAGTGCCCATCAGATGGGGAAAGTGTACTTATTTACAAAGTTTTGAGGCAGAAACAAAGAAAAACTTTATTTTTCAAAATTGTTGGTCTTTTTTGTTTATAGCCCAAAAAATAAAAACCCAGAGGTGATCAAATATCACCAAAAGAAACCTCTATTTGTGAGAAAAAATTATAAAAATTTTGTTTGGGTACAGCATCACACAACCGCGCAATTGTCATTCAAAATGTGACAGCGCTGAAAGCTAAAACTTGGTCTGGGCGGGAAGGGGGGAAAGTGCCCGTTATTGAAGTTTTTAAACCCTTACAGGATCTCAGATGTAATCAGGCATGTAGTATAAGTCTTGTAGCCAGTCTCTCCTCCTAGCTCCGTTTACTAGTGGAGAGTGAGGGGAGCCATCCAGCAGCTGTCTCCAATAGAATTTTTGTGAGGGTCTCACTTTGGGTCTGGTAGTCCGTCTGGTGCAATTGTTTATGAGGTGGCAGAATTGGCTTTTGGGGATGTTGTTAAGCCAGCGAGGGTGGTGACAGCTGTTGTAATGTAGGAAGGAGTTTCCTGTGGTATGTTTGTTGCAGTTTTTTGCATGGATTTGACCGTTTTCACGATATAAATCCAGATCCAGGAATGCTAGATGTGTATTTATCCAGTAAACCAGCCCCCACCCTCCTCTTACTCCTCCCCCTCACCTCTCATAAGTCCTCTCTGCCATCATGGGCGTTGGTTTGATGAAGGAGCCGCACATGCTCTGAAACACGTTACCGCCCACCTCCCTGAACTGACGCCATCAGCCTCGTGCGTTCCAGCGGGAACCCGGAACACAGGCTTCCCTATCAACTTCTCTTCTCCAGACACCAGCATGCTATTGAAGAGAAGTAACAGCTGCTGGACGGCTCCCCCCACTCTCCACTGGTAAATGGAGCTAGGACGAGAGACTGGCTACAGGACATACACTACATGCCTGATTACATCTGAGATCCTGTAAGTGTTTAACCCCTTGTGCGCCATATCAATCTGACAATACTGCACTTAGAGGCACTTGTTTTCTTCTGTTCTAATTCTCCAGAGTGACTGCTCTCCCACCCAAAGGAAGGACTAAGAACTCACACAAAGACCCTATTACATGCCTGATTTTACCTGCTATCTTGTATGTTTTTTTATCCCTGTGTGCGCTATTAAATCTGTTTACATACTGCACTTAGAGGCACCTTTTTCTCTTAGCTCTCAAACTTTTTCTCCTTCAACTACTGTGTGGTCATTTTTGTTGTGTGCTTTGGGTCATTGCCATGTTGGAAGGTAAACCTTCTTCTCATTGACAACTTTCTGGCAGAGGGCAGCAGATTTTTCTCAAGAATTTGACAGTATTTTGCTCCATCCATTTTCCTTCTATCCTGACAAGTGCCCCAGCCCCTGCTGCAGACAAACACCCCCATAACAGGATATTACCACCTCTTTGATCATCATCAGCCAGCAGCCCTTTCAGGGGTGCCTGCAACACATATAGATAATCTACTGTGCACAAGTTTTAGACAGGTGTGAAAAAATACTGTAAATTAAGAATGCTTTCAGAAATAGAAGTGTTCATTTTTACCAATTATCAAAATGTAAAGTAAATGAACAGAAGAGAAATCCAAAGCAAATCAATATTTGGTGTGACCACCCTTTGCCTTAAAATGACATTCATTCTTCTAGGTACACTTACTCACAGTTTTTGAAGGAACTCGGCAAGTAGGTTGTTCCAAACATCTTGGAGAACTATCTATAGATCTTCTGTGGATCTAGGATGCCTCAAATTCTTCTGTCTCTATATGTATTCCCAGACAGACTCAATGATGTTGAGGTCAGGGCTCTGTAGGGTCCAAACCATCACTACCAGGACACCTTGCTCTTTTTTTATGCTGAAGATAGTTCTTAATGACATTGGCTGGGCATTTGTGGTCATTGTCCTGCTGCAGAGTAAATCTGGGGCCAATCACATGCCTCCCTCATGTTATGACATGATGGATAACTATCTATCTGTATTTCTCAGCATTGATCCTGAGCAAATCTCCAACTCCATTTGCAGAAATGCAGCCCAAAACATGCAAGGAACCTGCACCATACTTCACTTTTGCCTGCGGACATTCAATATTGTACCGCTCTGCAGCCCTCAAACAAACTGCCTCCTGCTACAGCCAAACATCTAAAATTTTGACTCCTCCATGTCTGAGGTATGACATTTTGGCAGCAATTCTTCAATGAAAACCACTTCTGGCCAGACTTCTTCGGACAGTAGATGGGTGTACCTGGGTCCCACTGGTTTCTGCTAATTCTGTACTGATGGCACTGCTGGACATCTTTCAATGTCAAAGAGAAGTAAGCAAAATGTTTCTTTCATCTGCTGCATTAGGTTTCCTTGGCCAACCACTGTGTCTACAGTCCCCAATGTTGCTGGTTTCTTTGTGCTTCTTCAAAAGAAGTTGAACAACACATCTTGAAACCTAGTCTGCTTTGAAATCTTTGCCTGGAAGAGACCTTGACGATGCAGTATAACCACCTTGTTGCTGTGCTCAGTCTTGCCATGGTGTATGACCTGTGACATGAAACTGTCTTCCACAACCTCACCTTAGTAGCAGAGCTTAGCTGTTTTAAGCCTCCTACACCGCTGTTTTTGTTTCAGTTAATTACTGTATTTCAACCTATGAATGAATTTGATGATCGTTAGTACCAGCTTGGTATAACTGGCTAATCATACACCTGAATCCAATCCTACAAAATACCTGACTTGTGCAAGTGTACAAAGTGTGCACGTATAAAAACTGATGCTGGTTTGAATCCAAAGGGTAGTCACACCAAATATTGATTTGTTTTATATTTTTTTTCTGTTCACTCACTTTGCATTTTGTAAATTGATAAAAAAAACAATTAAAATATATGTATTAAAAACATTGTTTCATACAGTAAGAGCATTTCTGTCAGGAACCATCTTCTGATCAGCAGAGCAATTAAACCAGAATGCCTATTCCTGTGCGTGACCGGTGCACGTGCAGGTGCGTGCCATCATTGGCGCCAGACAGCCTATTTAAACAGGCAGCACCAGGGTGCAAGTGCTGTCCGTTCTACAGCATTTTAGTGCATCTGAGAGATTGTTCTCTGTTCCTGAGTTCCTGTGTTCCTTAGACCAGATTGTCTTCTGTCTGCACCGATCTCTGCTTGCCCACGGCCACTCTTTTGGATTATCCCTTTGTACCTCTGCTGCCAGCCTTGCCTTGCCACCCTTGTGCCTGCTCCTTCTGTACCGCATTTGCCAGCCAGTTGCCGACCCAGCCTGTACCACCAACTTCCATTAGAATGAGTGATCATTGGACATTACACATCATCATCATCAGTGGACCAGTCCAGCCCTCATGCCCCCCTGCACTCCCAAACTCCCTGTCTACTCTACCAGGGGTTCGCAAATCAGGGCCATAAGAGTGGTTGCTCCCTGCATAAGACAGACTCCACCACCAGGAGCGTGACAGTAACGGACAGCCGTGTCTGAGTCTGCGCAGGAAGTACCCTCGGCCATGGAGGACCTGTGTGCCCATTTAGCAGGTCTCACGCAAGCTGTCAAGAACTTGCAGGAGGGTTACATCCGCCTGGAAGAGCGGGTACAAGAATTTATGGCCCCTACTGCACCGGGGACAGGGCAGACCCCTGCTTGCACCATTGTGGCCCTTCCTTGGGAGCCAAAGGTCCCTCTGCTGGATAAGTTTGTGGGTGATCGTGACAAGTTCAAAGCCTTCCGCAACTCCTGTGAGCTCTATTTCGGTCTGCAGCCCCGCACCTTCTCCCTAGAAGCTACGAAGGTGGGATTGGTTATCTCCTTACTGCAGGGTGAACCCCAGGCTTGGGCTCATCAGCTGTGGCAATAACAGGCACCGGAAGTCGCCACCCTGGTCCTGTTCTTTGATGCAATGACCCGCTTGTATCAGGACCCCCACCAGGCTGCCACTGCTGAAGCCGCTTTGCATGCCTTGCAGCAAGTCCGCCGCATGGCGTAAGATTATGTTTCCGAATTCCGGCGTTGGAGTGCAGACATGGCCTGGAATGACGCAGTCCTCTGCTACCAGTTCTGCCTAGGCCTGTCGGAGTCCCTCAAGGACGAGTTGGCCCGTGTCAGGGTGCCCCACACCCTAGAACCCCTTATCAATTTGGCAATTCTAATCGACCGGCGCCTCAGGGAGCGCAGAGCTGAGAGGTCCCCTGGCCCGTCACATCTAACCTGGATGATGTTCCATGTGCCCAGCTATCCACCCCCTGCTGCATCTGCTTCTGCATCCGCTGCTCCTGTTCCTCTGGATCCCCCCAAGCTGATGCAGATAGGGCTTATCCGCCCATCCCTTATGCCCAAGGAGAAGCAACGTCGCCGGGCCCTCAATCTGTGCCTGTACTGTGGGGAGCCTGGGCACATGGTGAGATCTTGTCCTGCCAAGTTTGGTAAGTGTCCCATGAAAGAGGTAAAGGAAGAGCCTCCTGCTTTCAGTAACACTTCTCACCTTACTCTCTCCATTGCCTTACAGCTTCCCGGAGGGAATATCCTGGCTCCGACGATCGTTGATTCTGGTGCATGTAGCTGTTTTGTGGATCAGGCCTTCGCTACACAACATCGGATCCCTCTATGTCCTAAGGCTCATAAAATGGTTATCCGCCTAGCGTATGGAACCACCATAGAATCCGTCACCGTCACCCACGAGACTCTTCTCTTGCCCGCTGTGATGGCTGACGGCCACCAGGAGCTACTCATTTTGGATGCCATCGCATCCCCACTTTTCCCTATCATCCTTGGCCTCCCATGGCTCCAAGCTCACAGCCCATGCATTAACTGGATCTCCAGGGAAATCCAATTTCCGTACAATTACTGTGCCCAGCACTGCCTATCTCAATCCAATGAGGCCGGCCCCACTCTCTTAGGCTTGGACTCTGATCCTGACCCTGAGGTCTGCCAAGCAGTCCCCTCTGTTTATCATGACTTTTTGGACGTGTTTAGTAAGAAGGGAGCTGAGAAACTTCCCGCACATCGGCATTACAACTGTCCGATAGAACTCTTACCTGGAGCAGAGATACAGTTTGGCCAGATTTATCCTCTGTCAGAGCTGGAGCTATCGGTCCTCAAGGCCTATCTGGACGATAACCTAAAGAAGGGATTCATCCGGCCTTCCACATCTCCCGCGGGGGCCGGGATTTTCTTCATTAAAAAGAAGGATCATACATTGAGACCCTGCATTGATTATCGGGTGTGCCGGGGATTCTGCTCACAGCAGGCTCCTGTATCGCCTCCAGAGCCCGGTGCATCAATGGGATGGAAGGGAAAAACTCAGAATATGTGTCAAGTAAAGAGTGTAATAATGCGCTGTCTACTGTACTTACTTAGTAAGCTGGGGAAGTCAGACATAGACCCGCGGCTGGTGTTCCACTCGGACAGCCCGGGGATCGTGGGTGCGTGATAATGAAATGGCTTAGACTTACGCGTTTCGTCATCGGACGCCGTCTGAGACCGATGACGAAACGCGTAAGATGCATTGATGCACAAATTTATTTATACTTACCATTGAGCAGCTGCTTGACAGATGCAGGTGGTGGCAGCAGCTAGCACAACATACAGCCCCAATTTACAATTCTATTTTTTGGAAGGAGCTTTGCGCCCCATATAGATCTATACCGATCATAAAAATTTGGAATATCTAAGAACAGCTAAAAGACCGAAACCCCGTCAGGCCTGCTGGGCTCTTTTCTTCTACCGATTTCTTTTCCATATCACCTACAGGCCTGGGTTGAAGAATGTGAAACCTGATGCCTTATCTCGGATGTTCTGTGAGTCTGGAGTTTCTGCTTCCCCGGATACCATCCTTCTTCCAAGGAATTTCCTTCTGTAACAAAAAGACCTGTTGTCACAAATCAGGCGAACTGTCTCTAGTTCCTCTGGGTCACCTGATTCGGGATTAGTGACAAAGGATGGGCTGTGTTGGCATGGCAATCAACTTTTCATACCCAAGGAACAATGCCTAACCATACTCCAGCTCTGCCATGACCATAAATTGGCCGGACATTTCGGCGCTCGTAAGACTTCTGAGCAACTTCTACGGTCCTTTTGGTGGCCGTTAGTGGGCGATGATTGCCAGAAGTACGTCAATTCCTGATCTACATGTGCTCAGAACAAGACCTGTAAAGCCAGTGCCTGGGGCTTATTAAACCCCCAGCTCCCTACAGTACCTGGTCAAGTGGAAAGGCTTGAGGAGAACTCTTGGGAACCAGAAGCAAATGTGCATGCAGAACAGCTGATCAACACTTTCTGGAGAAATCATTCTGGAAGAAATGCCTGCTGGGGCATCCGGAGGCTGCCCCTTGGGGGGGGGGGGCAATGTCCGGAACCATCTTTTGCTCAGCAGAGCAATCAAACCGAATGCCTATTTCTGTGCCAGCGGTTTAGACATTAATGGCTGTGTTGAGTTATTTTGAGGGGACAGCAAAGTTACACTGCTATACAAGCTGTACACTCACTACTTTACATTGTAGCAAAGTGTAATTTCTTCAGTGTTGTCACATGAAAAGATAGAATAAGATATTTACAAAAATGTGAGGGGTGTACTCACTTTTGTGAGATACTGTATTTAACATATAATATTAAACAAATATATGTTTGGGGATGTAGCGGTGACAGAGTCGTTGGGCTGATTGTGATATCCCAATGCAGCATTTTGCTGCTCTGGCAGTGATGTCATTGCGACCCTGATGTGATGTGGACTGCAGGTTCCCCTTCCTGTCTGGGCATGATCTGGCACCATATATGCCCTATAAACAGACTATTTATTCCATTGGACAGTACAGGTTATATGATACAGACTCCTGTCTCCTCATAGGATAAGTATAGGCTATGATACCGGCATTTGTTTCTTGTCCTTCCACATCAGGTGCTGTCTTTATTCCCCATGTTTGTGTCCAGCTGTTCCAATGGAGGTATACTATCCTATTATCCTTTGTGCAATATGCTAACAGAATCTGAGATTTCCTTTGAACATTTTCTTACTGGCTGATTATTCCATTCTATTTATTAATTTTTGTTATACAGTAGCTATAATCTGACTTTATTGCCTATGTTTGGTTTCCCGAGTGTGCTTCAGGATGTCCTTGGTGTTGGGATTCATTCATAATGGTTGTTTGCTGCTGGATACACCGAGATTTCTATCCTATTGTTTGGTTTGGCTTGTGACACAGGGGTAGATATTGTAAACCTCAAAAGACGATTTAATATATCTCCATCACCCTATCTGTTAATATACCCTGTTACATTGGCTGTAATATTGTTTTTCTTATAGTGCTTAGAGGGGAACCCTCTTAGGGCATTCCTTGTATGTGCTCTCAGTCCCCATGGGTGGGAGAGGTGCCAGATGGAGAGACCTGTGGTGTTGTATTAAAGAGGAACTCCAGGCTCCTTCAGAAAAAAAATAAAAGTCAGCAGCTACAAATACAGTATCTTCTGACTTTTAATATTAGGGCTTTTACTTGTCCAGGAATCCAGCGGTGTCCTCACCCAAGCTTATTTTTCAATCCGCTCTCGGGTGCTGCTGCTGCCATCTCAGCTAAGGGAAACCGGCAGTGAAGCCTTGTGGCTTCACAGCCCATTCCCTACTGTGCATGTGCGTAGCGCACTGCGCTTTGTGAATGAGCCGGCTGTCAAAACCAGGTGCCCACTCCCCCCTCAAAAGATGTCAAATGTGGCAGCGGAGGGGGGTGGCAAACAAGCAGAGTTTCCCCTTTTGGGTGGAGCTTCGCTTTAAGGATGGCAGACTACGTATAAATTGTAACCTAGAGTGGGTATGTGTGCTGCTCAGGCTCAGTAGAGAGGGGGTATGTAAACTGTACATCTGCAGCTGCTGTTAGAGTGCTGACAGGGGATGGAGCCCATCCTGGCTTCTACAAGTGTTCAAGAGACAAAGGGGTAGCCCCTGGAAGTCACACATCTAAGGTATCCTAGAGAGGTGAATGGAGTGGCAACCTCAGCCCGGACTCCAAACCGGCCATGCCCCCAACATGTGTCACTCTGTCCTGCGGGGCTTAGTCATTAGTCACAAAGTACATAGCTTATGTAAGTGCTTAGAATATTTTCATATCTTTATAATGTTTCATTTTTTTTTTTGTGAAAAGTTTGTGATATGTATATGTGTATGCATATTTCAAAAAGGAAGGTTGTGGTTACAATATTGTGGATTTATACAAATATCCATTTTCTACCCCGATGAAGAGTTCATTCAAAAAGCATTGGGCCTTCCACATGGCTGTCATCAGTGAAGACATTTGATCAATTATAGGAATCTTTCTTTTGAAGTCATATGATATATATAGTATATATAGTAGTGGTTGATTGAAATTGTATTGCAGTAGCGAATCTTCTTAGCCTTATGTCAGCCTATGCTTTTATTTATTATGTTTTATTTTATGTTGTGTAAAAAGAGTACTGTCCGTGATACTTTTTTTATTTGCACTAACATACAATTTTTCAGGACAAACTTTCTTCAGAGATTTTTTTTTTAACATTCTGCTAAAACGTTTGTGAAGCAGTACTGCTTGGACCTTGAAGAAGGGGAGATACCCGAAAGCTTGTCCTGAAAAATGGTATGTTAGTGCAAATAAAAAAAGTATTACGGACAGTACTCAATTTTCTCTGGCACAATTGCACTAATACGGCTACAATCACCTCAAGCATGTTGTGTAAATAAAGTGTAGCATCCTGCTTGCACAGGATTCTAGTCAAGTTTTGTTTTTGGGTTCTTTTGATGTCAAGGTAGCAGTGATTGTTTGTTCTGGCCTGTTCAGGGTTTCACAGGCTGGGAGTTAGATTGCTTCCCCCTGGCTGGAAGAAGCTTCCGGAATTTAGGAAGGGATATTCAAATAACCAGTCTGAATATTTATTATGCCCTGGCCAATCCCTGGGGAGGAGTGTCCAACAGTTGGCCGTACGAGGTGATAAATTGTCTGATTCCCTGGAAAGATGGTTTCTTATCTCCAGCAGGGTTCCAAAGCTTGAGCAGCTGCTGCCTTTAGGCAGCCCATGGACTGTGTAGCTGTTCCTGAGGCCTCAGCAGTGTCAGGGCCTAGACAAATCTCATGAGAAGCTGGCTGTAGGACTTCACCACAAGGAATCTGATCTGGAAAAGGATTATCTCCCTCATTGGACCACTTCCAAAGGAAGCTGGAAGGTGGCAGCTGTCCTGGGAACTTATAAGTAATGACCCTGAATTGACTCCTGGTGTCTGTGCATGGGAATGTAAGTGCCAGTGGTAGCTATAGACTGACATGGTTCTCACAGGGTCTCAGAGTTCTAGGCATTCTTCTGTCCTCAGTTGAGTGTGAGAGCCTGGAGAGAAAACGTGCCCCTGTTACTGTGCAGCGTTCTGAAAATCGTATTGGGTACCAACAGTTGTGCAAGAATGCAGGGTAACCAGATGCCAAAGAAAATTACCTAATGATCTACAGATGTGAGGCCTTAGACTGTTTAATTCCCAGTCACCTAGGGACAAAGAGGTTAAGGAGAAGAGTGTCTTCTCACTGTTGTCGCTAATAGTTTTTGAGCAATAGCATTCAAAACAACATCCTCTAGACTGAGTTATTGGACCCGGAGTGTATGGACTTGTGCTTGTAGTGGTGGGAATCCTCTGTGATATTAGGGAAGAACCAGCTATTACCAGTGGAATTACGAGGGGTAGTGCTACAAAAGTTTTGACGATTTTATATTAAAAAAAAGAGAAAATATTATTGTTTATGGACATTGGTTCATTTTCTGGATGTGTTAATATAGTCCCTCCAACTTCACAGCTTATTTCTGTTCTTTTGTATTCCTATGGTTTTGGCTACTGTTGGGTGCCCATGGAGGGAAGCCTTGCTGTGTGGAAACTGCCTCGCCAGAGTTATTGAGCTTGTTTGACATTTTTCTTTCATCTGGCTACACGTGCAGCTTCCAGTCAGGGGTGGCCCATGCATTAAGGGCGCACGGGCCGCCCCCTCTATCCTCTCCACCCCCTATGCTAAATGGATAGATTTATGCATAGCCGCCATAGCCACCCCCTATTCATGCGTCCGGCCCCTTTCAGGATGCAGGCCGCATGAATTACAGTGGGTTTTTTTCTTTTAAGCACCTGATTAGAGCCATAGGCTCTAATAGGTTTCAAAATAGAGTGGACTCTGAACCTAGAGCATTGCGCTCGCAGCCCACTCACGTGTGTTAGAAAAGCAAATTAATATTTGTTTTTATAACACTGAATCACCTCTCCGCCAATTATGAAGTTTGGGTATGTTACCCGTTTCCCGATTGGCTGAAAAGTCAGGCGATCCTATTGGACCCCTTGTTCGGAGGAAGAGGGGGAAGCCGCCGAAGCAAAGGACACTCCCGCTCGCCGGACAACGCTGCCCGCCTGTCCGCTTCCTGGATGGGGTAACTTTGATGTCCCGACTGCCCTTGGGGGGTGCTGTCAATGCCCTCGAGAGCCGCAGCGGGGGGGGGGTGCTGCATACCCCTATCTGGTGATGCTATATACCCCTGTATACCCTATCTGGTGATGCTGTATACCCTATCTGTAATGCTGTGCATCCCTGTATACCATATCTGGTGATGCTTTATACCCTATTTGATGATGCTGTATACCCCTGTATACCCTATCTGGTGATGCTGTATACCCCTGTATACCCTATCTGTGATGCTGTATACTCTATCTGGTGATGCTGTATATTCCTGTATACCCTATCTGGTGATGCTGTATACCCTATCTGGTGATGCTGTATACACCCCTGTATACCCTATCTGTGATGCTATATACTCTATCTAGTGATGCTGCATACCCCTGTACACCCTACCTGTGATGTTGTATACCCCTGTATACCCCATCTGGTGATGCTGTATACACCTGTATACCCGACCTGGTGATGCTGTATACTCCTATCTGGTGATATTGTATACCCAATCTGGTGATGCTGTATACCCTATATGGTGAAGCTGTATACCCCTGTATACCCTATCTGGTGAAGTTGTATACCCTATCTGGTGATGCTGAATACCCTATCTGTGGTGCTGTATACCCCTGTATACCCTATCTGGTGATGCTGTATACCCTATCTGTGATGCTGTATACTCCTATATACCCTATCTGGTGATGCTGTATACCCCTGTATACCCTATCTGTGATGCTGTATACTCCTGTATCCCCTATCTGGTGATGCTGTATACCCCTATCTGGTGATACTGTATACCCTATCTGGTGATGCTGGGCTGTATACTCCTGACACAATGGGTGGAATCTATAAGGGTTGGGGCTTATGAGAAGTGGGAGGGGGCAAAAAGGCAGGGCAGGGTATGCCGCCCCCCCATCCTAAAATTTCACCAGCCACCACTGCTCCCAGTGCCTCTTTGAGTAAGTTGTTCTGAGGTCCTTTCACTGTCCAGTCAGCAGGCTAGGAGTGGAAAGACAAAATTGTATTTCCTAACTCTAAGCAGTATCACCTAAATGGTTGTGTGGCAGGAATGCAGAATTTATGGAGTGGATGACTCCGGCGCCGCACGGAGGAGGAGGAGAGGAATGAGTCAGCGGGAGGCCCCATCGCTGGACTGTGGGACAGGTGAGTGTCTGATTATTAAAAGTCAGCAGCTACACTTTTTTGTAGCTGCTGACTTTTAAAAGTGTGGAACTCCACTTTAAGTTCTGCTTTACTTTAAATGCTAAAAAAAACTTGAGACTGTGCTGTATTTGGATGTCACGCTGCTCTAGGCAGATGTCCTCCTTTATATAAGCTTTGCCCTTGGCTGATGGTATAATTTTAATTAGTAAAAATACCCTATTGGGGGCAGTATGTGGTCTGATTTATATATGTGACTAGGTTTCAATGCCACAGACGACCAAAAAAGACAAAGGAGAGTTTTAGGTTTCCTGAGCAAAAAGGTCTCTCCCTAATCTAAGTATCCACAAATGATCAGATGGATCCGATGGATGGGGGCAATCTCATATATTTATGTATCTACCAATTTTTAACATGCAATCCATTTTTATCAACTCGTTTAAATATTGATTATGTAATGAATAATGTTTTTGTTTTATTAATAAATTGTTTTATTATATCCATCCGATATTTCCACTCACATACGCGTGTCATTTAAAGTCCCAAATCCCCCCTTGCTAGTTTTCTAGCTCTTTATTTTATTAAGTACAGGGAGTGAAATGTGTGCCTCTACCCAGCCACGTCTTCATTTAAAGTCCTAACTTCCTCCCCCACCCCTTAATTCACAAATGATCAGAGGTGACAGGAAGAAGGAAAGTAAAGAAAAAAGTTATCACAATTTGCATGTTTTGAGGCTTAATGCTGCCCTCAGTAACTCTGCTGCCCTTCACGCCATTATAGTACAGCAAGCCTAACCTGAGATGTCCAGAGGAGAACAAATGTCACTGAGCATTGACCCTCGTGTTTACTGAAGAGTGCAGTTCTATTCACATTTATTAGGCCAAAAAAAATGGAAAGAACAGAGCAACCGATTAAATGCAGTGAACTGATTAGTTACTAGTTTGCACACACCATCTATCACAAAATCCATTGTAAATCGATGCACTGAAACATTCCTTGTCGAACTAATATACAGTGTAGCAATCTGTAAGTTTAGTCACATGTACTACCAGTTATATTTTGTATGTTTCCAAGATGCCCATCACTCTGTTAAAAGGGGAACCAGCTCCTTTTTCATTGTTCTCCCTCAGTCACCACATGTCCAGTTTGCGGAGCAGGCTCTTGATTGCCCTTTACTTGGTTTAAATGTTTTTATTGGAAAGAGTATCGTACAAAAATCCAGCAATAACAGTAGGATGAGACAAAGCAATTACGATGTACTTAATCCCCACACAAAGCATAAACTGGGGGAAATGAATACAGATATCTATATTAGAGTATAGCCTTAACACAGGAGGACTATGGAAAATAATTGCATAAACCATCCCGCACAGCGTACCAATTGGGAATGAGTAACAAAATTTCCAGAACCAGAGCCCTAAGGGAAGAGAGGGTCCCCGAGGCCTCCCCCTGCCACCCCAAAGGGATCAAGCTGTGGCCGGGGAAACGCCCCCTCATTGGTTAACCTGGAAACCGGTCCTGGAGTCATCTAAATTCAGAATAGGGGAACTAGATGTAAGTCACCTCAACAATCCCAAGATGAGAAAACAACTACTTGAGGGTGGTTGGAAGAGACCCAACAAATAGGTGGTTTACTGTTCTAGCTTACGTCCTGGGGTAACCAGGATTAACAATATAAAAGTGAAGGAGAAAGGGGAAGGACCCAAGAGAAGCAATAGAGAAGAGAAAAGAGGGAGAGGGAAATAAAGAACAGAGGGAAGAGAGAGAGATGAAGAATGGAGCAAATAGAGGGTGGCTACTGAGGTTGAGGTAGGAGCGTGGCCTAGATAAACTAATCCCAAAACTGGAGTTTGAGGAGAGAAATAAGGACTTCATAGTTGGAGGTATCGAGCCCAGGGTTCCCAGATGCTTTCAAATTTCGCCACTCTATCCAAGATAATGCTAGAGATCTTTTCTTGAGACATTATCCAGGAGACCTTACGTTTGACTGACTGAAAATAGACCAGGTGGGATTTCCATGCCCGAGCAACTGTCAGCTTTGTCCCCAATAAGATAAAGAATACCAGTGCTTGGGCATGTTTGGGTAAAGCCTATATGAGTTGGTTGAGAAGAGTTACCTGCGGCTTCTGGGGAATGTCAGCGTTGGTGATTTTGCGTAGCAAGTGGAATACCCGATTCCAGAAGCTTCTAATTCTGGGGCATTCACAGAAAATGTGTAAAAGAGAACCTTCATGACCGCAATTCCTGAAGCAAAGGGGGGAAGAGGAGGGGAACATCTTAACCAAGCGGAGAGGAGTCAGATACCATCTCGTTATGAGCTTAATATTTACCTCTATCAGAGAAGTATTTAAAATACCTTTAAAAGATCTGGTGAAGGTCTGATGCCAGGTTTCGATGTCCCAGTCCATTCCAAGGTCCTCCTCCCAGGCCTGCATGTAAGAAGCCTTCTCCTGCGGGTCGACTAGTCCAGAATAAATTAGTGAAATTCCTCCCCTCACATCCAAGATGCCTGAGCACCAGCGTTCAAATGGGGTGGTCGACAGGGGGACTGACTTGTCCGGCCAGATAGAATGTAAAAAATGTGAGATCTGGGAGAAGCGAAACCTCTCAGCCGGGGGCATTTCTAGTTGCTCAGAGCAATATTTCAGGGTTAGGGGGCCCTTTGAGTTGAAGTAATTGCCGATCCTAAGAAGGCCCTTATTAACCCACCATCCAAAGGCCCTAACATCCTGACCAGGTGGAAAGAGGAGATTATTAAAAATGTTAGACATGGGGCGTCATTGGTACGTGATTAGGTTGGATTTGTGGATCCTATCACAGAATTGAACAGAATGAGAGAGTGTCGGGGTGAGAATGGGGGGTCTAAGTCTAGAGGGGCACCAGGCTAGATAGTCCAAGGTGTACGAAGGGGTGGCTTGTCTCTCCATTGAGACCCAGTCGGGTTTGGGGCCCCTGGCATAGATGATAGAAAATTGGGCCAGTTGCACTGCTAAATAGTAAGACCAAAGATTAGGAAGGCCTAAACCCCCTCTATGTCTGGGTCAGAACAGCACATGTTTGAGAAGACGATAGCCCTTATTGCCCCAAACAAACTTGATTATTATTGATTGCAATCTATTCAAATGAAGTTTGTTGATTTGGGATTGGCAGAGAGCAGAAGAAATAGAGGATCCTGGGTAGTAAGGTAATTTTTATAGCATTAATTTTACCTAGCCAGGAGAGGCCCAGTGATTCCAAGTGAGCTAGGTCAGCTTGAAGCTTTTTATAAAGCGGGGGGTAATTTGATTCGTAGATGCGGTCGAATGAGGACGGGAGGGTGACCCCTAGATAAGGGATATCTGACTCTCTCCAGAGGAAAGGGAAACGTTTTGATAACCTTTCAGCCAAAGCGGACACATGAGTGGACACATTTAAGATCATTGACTCAGACATGTTAACCTGGAGGCCTGAACTGATACTCAAGTCTCATAAGACTTGGGCAATAATCGGGAGTGAAATAAGGGAAGAGGTAACAAATAACAGTACGTCATCAGCAAAAAGAGCACATTCATGGATAGCCTGCCCACACTGGACTCCGTGGATATCAGGCTAATGATTCCATTGCCATCGCAAAAAGAAGCAGGGACAAAGGGCATTCAATCAGAAAGGAGTCTGAATAGTGACCTTAAAAGCGCACCTGTGCTCTAGGCTGGGAATAAAGGGCTGAGAGGACAGAGATGAACCTAGGGCCGGAGCCCCATCTTCTCAGAATCGTGAACAAATAAGACCAGGAGAGTGAGTCAAATACCTTGAGTAGATCAATCGACAGCAAAAGTCCCTCCTGAGCAGGTACCCCCCCAGCCCGAACGCAGGAGAGAGATAATATTTGAGGTTCGTCGAATCTGGTCAGGACCTTGCCTCCCAGGAATAAAGCCAACCCGATCTCTATTCACATATAAAACGTTGAAGGATGATAGCCGGTTAGCAATTATCTTAGTCATGATTTTAAGATCATTATTTATTAAGGAGATTGGTCTGTAATTACCAAGCATCTTTACCTGGTTTAGGTAAGACAGTGATGAAAGCTAAATTAGCCTGAGAGTCTAGGGGTTGACCCTCCCTAAGGGAGTTGAAAAGTCGAGCTAAGTATGGGGAGAGAATGGGGGCAAATGTCTTGTAGTAAATATTAGAAAAGCCGCCTGGACCCGGAGCTGAGGACGTTTTAAGGTGTTTGATTTCCTGGCAAATTTTGGATTCCGAGAAGGGAGCCTCTAGGGCAGACCTGTATTGATCATCATTTTTGGGAAGAGGGATTCCCTCCAAAAAGGAATCGCCCGATCTGCATTCTCTGGAGTTTTGTTCAGGGTGGAGTAAAAATCGCAAAATGATTGTAAAATGCGCTTAGGATTCTGTGTGAGGGTACCGGACAGGGATTTGATCCTTGGGCACGAGAAGAGCTTAAACCTAGGAGACAATTTAGAAGCCAGCTTGGGTCCTATCTTATTGCCTGATAGATAAAAACGCCCCGCTGTCCAGTGAAGATGTTTGTTCGCTGCCGACGTGAGGGCCAGGTTAAGAGCTAATTTGGCAGAATCCAGAGCTGCCATGGGTAGGCGCTTATGGGCACGACTAGCTTATTTGAATTTAGTTTCTAAATTTATAAAATCAATCTGACGTTCCCGTTTCCATTGTGCTCCTAGACGAATGAGTACCCCCCCAATCACTGCCTTATGCCCGCCCCCAAAGGGGATTGGGTGATATCTCAGGGGTATCTTTGAGCTTGAAGTAGTCCTTAATCTCATTCCCTATCATATTCACCAGAGTGGGATCAGAGAGTATGGACTCATTCAGCCTCCAAGGGAGTGGGCCTGCTGGGGATGGATAGCCAATAAGCGTAAGAGTAACTAGAGAATGGTCAGACCACGGCACGTCCAAAATTGAGGGCCTTTGAAGCCTGTGAACCTCGCTTGAAGGGAGAAAGATATGGTCAATTCTCGCATAGGTGTTGTGGGGTATTGAGAAGTGTGTAAAGTCTTTAGGGGTTTGCCTCTCTCCAAGAATCAACTAGACCCAACGAGTTGAGAAGGCAAGCTATTTTCAGACTTTGTCTGGGGGGACGTTTTGGGTTGAAGATGCCACGAGGTCTGTTTGTTTAAGAGGCAATCAAATGCTATGTTGGAATCCCTGCCCAACACTAGAGTACCGTCGAAGTGGGGAGCTAGGGATTGGAACAGACGTGAAAAAAACCCAGACTGGTCCTGGTTAGGGGAATAGTAGGAGAAGAACGAATGAATGAAGCAACATATTTCTCCCTTGACCAGAATATACCTACCCTCATGGTCTTTAACCGCTAGTATGTGGTTGAAAACCACTTTTTTTTTAAAGGAGGATAGCAATCCCCCTTTTCTTGGAGTCAGCGTTAGAAAGATAAAAAGTGGGGAATTTGTGGTGCAAAAATGATGGCTTAAAATTACTGGGGAAGTGGGTTTCTTGTAACATCACGACGTCAAGGCCTTTGAAGTGGTAGAATTATAGTGCCTTACGTCTTTTAGAGGGAGAATTTAGGCCCTGTGTGTTTTCAGTAGCAAATTTCAGAAAGGAGGTGGGTGCTGTGGGCTTAGCCATGACCCCAGGAGGAGGGTAGCTCCAGTGCTATACTGTTAGTACTTACCACCTGATAAACTGGGAGGACCCCGGAATGGACAGACAGAACCTGGGCAAAGGCTTCTGGGCATGAGGCGCAGACCAGGCTGCGGAATGAACTCCAAAACAGTAACCAACCTCTGAAAGACAAAAGAAGCAATATGAGTACTAAGGAAGACAGGAAAGCAGAAAGTGAAGGAAAGGTCAGAAAGGGGAAAAAGAGAGGAGAAAGACCAAAAGAATAAAATACAAACATCCATCTGAAAGCTAATCCAAAGGGAGAGTGAGCCAAATCATGGGTCATGCTCCCTTGGGGCAGGTCAGGGCAACCCTGAACCCACTAAGACCTTCTGAAGGACGGTGTAGGAAAATTAGCGACCTAGACCTAGGTCACTGTCCCACAAGATAAGCGAGGCATGGGGTCTCGAGTCAACTGTGGGAGGAGGTGCATGCCGAACTGCTCGGCCAGGGACCACCCGGGCTGGGACAATAGTAAATTCAAAATAACTATAAAACCTGCGTAGTTAAATCGGGGGGCCGAAGCCCCTCTGAGAGATAGAACAGGGAGAACAAACCAAAACAAGAACCAAAACAAGTTCAGACACTCAGAAAGCAGTATATTAAAGCATATATTCAAAAGGGCTAAGACCTCACTACTAAAGTGAGGCAGACATAGCCTACATTCCTAACCCCCTGGGGAAGGGAGGGCTAGAGCCACCCAGGGGGGTAAGAACAAAACCGTGTGGATGTGTTTCTGGGATTTACAGAGCTCCAGCTCATGAAGAGAAAGCAAACCATGTCCCAAAAGTTCAGCGGGGGAGATTGGCATCTCGCTGTCTCTTGCTTTGCTGCTTGTTCCAAAGGGGGGTGATAGGGCTCCCGGGGGTCATTTGGACGAACTGGAACGCGGTTTTTGAAGAGCCGGAGTGGCCTTCTGTGATACCAGACCTAGCTGGCGTAATGATAGTGTTTGATAATGATATCCCGCAGGCGACCGTCTTGGCGTGGCGGTTGAAGAGCTCTGTGTGCCCTGTCCAATTCAAGCCTATTGTCTGGGATATTAGGGAGGATTTAATTGATGAAGGATTTGACAGCTTCCTGGACGTCTGTAATAGATTTAGGGAGCCCTCTAATGCGAAAGTTGGCTCGTCTATTCCTATTCTCCAGGTCGTCGATCTTTGCTAAGGCCGTGTCCAGTTGATCCTGTAGAGTTTGGATGCATTGGGTGTTTTGGTTCACCCTAGCTGATGTATTATCCACCACCTGTTCTATAGCCTCAATGCGGATACCCAGATTGAGAATGTCCGCTTTAATCGCTTCAGTGATGTGGGCAGTATTCTGTGCTAGCCCTGCAGCCAGCATTTCTGAGAAGCGATTAAGCAAGAGCCCCATGTCTGAGGGATGATGTTGTGACAAGGGAGAGTTCTGTGCTAGGCCTACATGGCTGACGGGGATGTCTGGCCTAAAGCCTCCTCCATAGATCTCCTTAAAAGCTCCTCTGTGGATGCTGGGGACGCCTGAAGCCCGAGTATGGGGGTAGAGGGCGTCGCTGGTGGGTCCAGAGCCCGATCATCCTCACCCACAGTGTCCATTATGGAGACAGAGTCCTCTGCTGAGCCGCACTGGAGGGACGCTGCCGCCATCTTAGAAAAGCCTGAGGCCTGCGGGCCGAAGACGAGCTGCCTCTGAACCTCACGTTTGGGGGGTTCCCCCGACATATGGCCCGACTCTCTGGGTGCTCCGCCGTGAGTAGCTGCAGAGTGAAGCAGGCCTGCTGTGATGCGCCGGCTCTGGAGTCCTCAAAAGGCTGGAGCGGGACGGAGCTCCTGTTCAGTGTGTGTGTGTGTGAACGGCAGTCCCACACATGCGCACTCCTGTTGATTGCCCTTTACATTGTACTAAACTATATTGTTAAGTTAAACCCTACCCTTCCTCCATCATACACATGCATTAAGGCTATTGGAAGCCTGTTATTGCTATCACTCTCATATTAAGCTTTCTAGTGATCCCTAGATAGCAGCTATGAAAATGCTGTGCAAACATAGACTTTACAGATTTTCATCACTTTTTCCCCTATTGGCTGGAATATTTTTTTTATTGGCAAAAATAAAGATAATTGCAACTTATCAGGAAAGGGTATAATGCAATTGTGCCTAGGCAGACCTAAGGCAGGCAGATTTTTGAAAGTGAAGTCCAATTCTAGATGTAGTTTTTACAGCTGCTATATAGGGATTGAGGAAAGCTGTAACAGGAGAGAGTGAGAGAACAAGAAAGAAACAGTTTTCATGCACAAGTACTGTTAAATTAGACAGCAAGATGAATGGCATGGGTCACTTTAAAGGTTTTCTCATGGCTCCCTGGCCAAATATTTTGCTTAATTTGGGGGAATACCAGAAGTTTTGTTCTTTTTTAGTTTAGTGGTGAAATGTGGAGAGATAATTCTCATGTACCCACTTGGACATTGAGTAAACTTGGCCATACCATTAGTACAATTTTGTTAAGTTTGTTTTTCTTTTTAAGAACGTTCATTCGATTTTCTAATAGTTCGTAGGTGGCTAGATGTCAAATCTACATTCATTTTCAACCGTAGTGATAAGAAAATTTAAAAGAGCAGAATGGATTTTTTTTTAAATGAAAATCTACAAGTGTATGACCAGTTTAAGGGAAAATCTCATCTTTTCATCTGAAAGCACCTGCTCTGTGTATACATTGGTGAATTGAAGGCTGGAAGGCTGCCGAGCAACTGCTGGGCATTGTGCAGAAAGACCTGGCCAACTTCAGTGCTTCTGCTCAGACTTTTGAGGATATATTGCTTCACAGTGCCTGCAGCTACATTGATCATTGAGGCCTGGTTTACACCTACAGTATGCAGGTTGCAGTTTGCACATTCCAGGTGCATTTTGTTTTGTTGTAGATTTTTAGGAAGTTTCTCCTAAAGCTCTATATACAATGTATTTAATACATTTGAGCAAGGACACAATATTGATGTCTGTACAAGCTTCAGTGTTCTCCTGAATGTTGTAGCAACCTGACTGGTATTGTGAAAGGGGTTAATGCTGCCTCTTCCTCAGGTTTTTGAATGCGGGATTGGCTTGTTAGACTTCCTTTGGCTAAGTTTCTCTTTCACAGAAAGAGCACATTTCTTGGATCTCATCTTGGATTAATTTCAAACATGTGAAGTCTATTTAGCAAGGGCCTGGAAAAGCAAACTGGACAGACTGCACAGGTTCAGAATTGCACAGCCAGAGATGAAATCCCACATACACTATATTGTCAAAAGCATTAGGGCACCTGCCTTTACACGCATATGAACTTTAATGGCATTCCAGTCTTAGTCTGTAGAGTTCAATATTGAATTGGCCCACCCTTTGCAGCTATAACAGCCTCAACTCTTCTGGGAAGGCTGTCCACAAGGTATAGGAGTGTGTCTATGGCAGGGTTTCTCTATTCCAGTCCTCAAGGCACGCCAACAGGTCATGTTTTCAGGATTTTCCTCAGATGAAATGGCTGTGGTAATTACTAAGGCAGTGGAACTGATCAAATCACCTGTGCAAAATAATGAAAATCCTGAAAACATGACCAGTTGGTACACCTTGAGGACTGGAGTTGAGGAACACTGGTCTATGGAAATGCGTGACCATTCTTCAAGAAGCGCATTTGTGATGTTAGGCACTGATGTTGGATGAGAAGGCCTGGCTCACAATCTCTGCTCTAATTCATCCAAAGGTGCTCTATGGGGTCGAGGTCAGGACTCTGCGCAGGCCAGTCAAGTTCCTCCACCCCAAACTCGCTCATCCATGTCTTTATGGACCTTGCTTCGTGTAGGGTTGCCACATCATCCCTTTAATCCAGGACACACATTAATTACACAGGTTCTTTGGCTGATTAAGGTGTTAATTAAATTCACTTGGTGCCTTATCTGCATTAAATTGGCCTCAGAACCTGTGTAATTCATATGTGTCCTGGATTAAAGGGATGATGTGGCAACCCTAGCTTCGTGCACTTGTCCACATCATTTGGTGGAGGGGGGATTATGGTGTGGGGTTGTTTTTCTGGGGTTGGGCTTGACCCCCTAGTTCCAGTAAAGGGAACTCTTAAGGCGTCATCATACCAAGACATTTTGGACAATTTCATACTCCCAACTTTATGAGAACAGTTTGGGGATAACCCTTTCTTGTTCCAACATGACTGTGCAACAGTGCACAAAGCAAAGTCCATAAAGACATGGATGAACTGAGTTTAGGGTGGAGGAACTTGACTGGCCTGCAAAGAGCCTGACCTCAACCTAATAGAACACCTTTGGGATGAATTAAAGCGAAGACTGCGAGCCAGGTGTTCTCATCCAACATCAGTACCTGATCTCACAAATGCGCTTCTGGAAGAATGGTCAAACATTCCCATAGACACACTCCTAAACCTTGTGGACAGCCTTCCTAGAGGAGTTGAAACGGTTATAGCTACAAAGGGTGAGCCAACTCAACATCGAACCATACAGACTAAGACCAGGGTGCCATTAAAGTTCATGTGAGTGTAAAGGCAGGTGTCCCAATACTTTTGGCAATACAGTGTACCCAGTTACTTGAATCTTTACCCATGAAGATCATCTTAAGCTGGGTATACACTATACAATTTTCTGTAGATTTTTTCCTTCAGATTACCAAAACCATATAATATGAGGTCAAACCTTAAGGCCTCATGCACACAAGACAGTCAGTAGCTTTGTAGTGAGTTCTTCAGCGTTATTGCACTAGCGTTTTTTTCCTCAATGAATCAAAAACATCCAAAATATTCAATTTTTGTATCTTGTTTTTAACCCATTGTTTGCTGGCTTTTTTTATTGTATATTCCATACACCTCTATCAATAAAAGAGGCTTTTTTATGGACTCATGCTAAGTGGAGCTTTTTATTCCCTCTTTTTATGTGATTCATCCACGGTACCCTCATCGTGGGCCGTCCATCTGTTCCTAATCAGGGGGCTAAGTGGAATAAGCCATACTTACCCGGAGAGGAATTTGGCTAATCCGGAATATTTCTCCCTTTGCCATTTGGGGATCAAGAGGATCAGCTACCTGCATTGGAGAAAGTTCCCACAAGTCCAACTGCACTACAGAGATTTGCTGGGTGCATCCCACGCAAGCTTGATCGATTCACTGGCCGTATGGTCATGTGGGTCCACCATTTCTGGTAAGCAGACATCCTGTCCTCTCTGTTGGTGGTGGTACTGGTGTGGAACCTGGATTTAGCACACCCCATTAAGACACAGCCGTGTTTATATTCTTCTTCATTTTCACCATATTGGGACTTTACTAGAGACTTCTTCCAATTTTTCATGTTTTTTGTCTTTTCCGATTTTTTTCTTTTTTTACACATCTTTATGAGTTTGGTATTTTTATTTCATCATGTACCATTTGGAATATTTTTATGTTTTGCTTATCGAGGTCTGAACTGAACACGGTGTCTTTATTAGACATAGTTTTTATTGTTTATATTATTGTATATTTATGTTGACTTTTTTTTGTACACAGTTCTACTGTTAACGCTCACCTCCTTACACACATCTAATAGGCAATATTATTTGATACATTTATTGGCCACACTAATGATTTTTAGCACAGCACTTTTCTTCTATATACATTTTTCCCACTAGTTCAGGTGGTGTGCTTGCAGCTCCTTTTTCCTTTTGCGCAAGTTTTCTCCATCCTTATAGTCCATTCATTTGGTTTGAATCTCGGCCTCATTCGAACCGTGTATGGCCGGCCTAAATGTAAAGGGGACACATTTTTGAGACAACTGTGCATTCAGGTCTCATGCAATTCTGTGCACCCTTTCTGTAGGCTTTCAAAGTTACACTATCAAAAATAATAATTGTAAAAATAACATGAGACAATTGGAAATATGGCCTATTTATTTAAGAAGCATTCATTACACAGTGCAATCATTTTTGCTTGTACATCATCTTTGGTAAAATCACTGTTTACAATAAAAAAAAATAGCAAGGCACTCAGTACTTTTGGTAACATCAAGACCTGAAAATAAATATGCACAGTTTGCAGCATCCAGAGGTATGGCCACATAACGGACAAAGTACAATGCTCAGTAATGCAAGAAAAACAAATGACAATAAAACAGTCCTAATGTATAAAACACAGCTATACAATTGTGGCAGTGAAGGTAGAATGAGGAAGTGCTCTGAGGACTGAAATTTATAAAAACACTTTGAGAAAATTATTTTTCAGTGGCAACACCTTTAAAAGACGAGGCAGATTGAAAGCCCAATTGAATTTTCTATTTAAAATTAGCCAAGCACATTTCAGATGCATCAAAACAAAAAAGTATGTAAAATCTTTTTTTTTTCTCTATAAAAATCAACCACAGCCTGAATAAAAAAAAAGCCTGTGAGGGTATGCGAGACCTTTACAA
Source organism: Glandirana rugosa (assembly GCA_018402905.1). Classification (NCBI taxonomy): domain Eukaryota; kingdom Metazoa; phylum Chordata; class Amphibia; order Anura; family Ranidae; genus Glandirana; species Glandirana rugosa. Next base: position 392,291 of record BLSH010166692.1, read on the forward strand.
TAAAACCACTGCTTCCACACAAACAGCAAGGCTCCCACTCTGAAGCTACTGGCAGGGGACAGGCTTTTCTACTCAGACCGTGGCTGCTTTGAAAGAGAAAATGAACCATAACACATTGAACACCTTTTGTTTTCATGCACCTGGGATGTATTTAGCTAACTTAAATTGGTGGTTCAGTTGGACTTTAAATCCATTAAACATTATCATTACTAAGCTTTCATCCAGCGGAAAGAAAAGCAAGTCTATGTTCAAAATACTACTTGAATCCATTCTATGGCAAGAGCTTCCTATTGCAGTTTTCATCTTTTCCCCTCTGCTACAGCCATAAAGACACACAAAAACATCTCCTGTATTTAATATACAATAAATGAAACAAAAAACCCCACAGTGGGACATCCACATAATGCCAACATCAAGTTTGTGAAGCTTAGATTTCAAAGGTAGATAATACAACCTACCTATATGCAGCTAATAATGAAGTGCCAGCTAGATGCGGATACTGCATTTCTGCAGTTTACTCTGTCTTCCATTTGTAAAACTAGTGTCCAGTATAAACAGATGGCATATCCTAAAGTGGTGGAACCGACAGTCAGGACATGGACCAGAGATATAACAGGCCGACAGCATCCCAAGTTCTAATGCAAACAATTTTTTTTTTACATTGAGAACTTGTAGTGCGGTCAATCTGGTATTTGGTCTATAGATCTCAGTGACAAGCTGCATGTGCGCCCAGGAAATTTTTTGTGGGCAAGAGTAGACTGGCCTGGAGTGGTAATGTTTACTCGTAATATTGTCTGGACAAGGAAAGGTTTGGTCAGGCACTTTAAGGAGCTAGGAAGGTAGACGGATTATATTAGCACAGCAAGCTAACCTAATCACTATCCCAATATTTCATTCAGGCGGAGTTACTACTGAAATCTTGCTTCATCAGTGCTTAAGTGTAGTCTCACGTGGGGAAAGCTGGGAGTTTAGTGCCTAATGCCCTTGCAAAATAGCATCCATTATATGGTCTTCATCAGGAGAACAGAATAAAGAATTTAATGAGAACACCAAGGTTGAAATGCTAAGGTTCATGTTCAGCTTACAAAATAGCTGCCTCCACCATAGGAATGATTTACTTTACTAATATTCCACATAATGAATAGAACTGTCACTGTGGTACTTTATATACATGGAGTGTCTTTTTACCTCTTACCCTTTAAAGCCGATCTGTGGCCACCCCACTAAAGTTATATTTATAATTATTATGCTCTGAAATTTATTTTGTAACTGTGAAATTCAAAGTTGTGGATTTTGAAACTACTTTCTAATGACTTCCCTAATGACAGCCCATTCAGCTGGGAATGTCTGTAGCCTAAGCCCTTGTGAGACAGAAGAGTGCCCACACTGGAACACAACCACATCTCATTACATTTAAGACTATAGACTTGAAGGAACATGGACAGCGAGTTTCCCAGATCCCTACTGCCTGTAAAACCACTCTGCAGGAGGCAATGCTCAAAAAAAAAAAAAAAAAAAAATATATATATATATATATAAAAGCCGGAGCTGAAGAGGTTCCATTTACAGTATTTGTTAAATACACTCTGGTTTCCAAAATTGATAGATAAGGAAAAACTGATCCAATGTTAGCACTGTACACAGCATCCAAATCCACTATTAATAGTAAAAGGTGGCAACAGGCTAAATATACCACTTTATCTTGTAATTCTTGACAAGGGTCTATAGGAGGTTTGACAGAAACAATTATTTTTTTCTGTATTGTAGCTAAAAGATATTCTTGAAGATCTATACAGAGAACAGGCTCTAAAATCCTTTTTTAATAGTAACGTATGCCCTCTGCACACCTTGCTTTTCTAAGTATATTTGCAATGCCTTTCTGGGCTTGGATGTGGGTCCAGTGATTGCCAGGTGTGAAAAGATGTTTGAGGACCATAAAAACAGGAAATAGTGTGTGAAACCGCCATCAAGAAAATGTTTTGTTTTGGTCAGTGTCCCCACTAAAAAGATTTCTATTACTTGAGATTCTAACAAAAAGTGAATGGAAATTCCTTCAATGGGGACACATACTGTTCTCTTCCTCCCCCACTGTCCAAAACTAAAGAAAAAGGCTTTAATCTCCTGTTTTACTAATTTGTGATTGTTTAGAATAGACAAGTCCATCCTCCTCCTACAAACGCATAGCCAGTGGAGGAGAGTAAAAATGAATTACCTTGGCTGGAGAAACTATTACTCCAGGATCCTCCCCTGCAGTGGAGAATGCATGACAAAGAACCTATGCATTGAGTCATATGATCACTCACTAAAGGATCACAGAGCCAGGATGATATTTTGGTGGGAGCGGCTACTGTTGACTAGTTGTTAATAAAAGCTGGTACTGGGTCTGTCAACCTGTGAGCTGGAACAAGTTTTGCAGCCACTGATACGTCAAATTCCTTTCCTACATGCTTGCTTGGTAGTAAAGGCACAGTCAGCATGACAGCCCTGGAATTCACACCTTTACAAACAAATCAGCAATGGTAGATCCCTATTTTCCATGCTCACAGATCATTAACTATAATGACTACAAAGTCAGCTAATCTAAACACGGTAAATGAGGATGCTCAACTGTAGGGTGTGACGCCATATAAACCTGGAACAGACATGGCAGAAATGTTCTACTTTCTCTGGAAGGAAATTTTCAAGTTATGTAAAGTTACAATCCTAAGTGAAATCTGGCTGAGTGGTTAGAATCCCCAAGGTAGCTCCAGTGAATAAAACAGCTGAACAAAATCATAAAATACTGTTCTTATGTAGATAACAGAAAATAAACAAAGTGGTCCTCCTTGGTATTAAAAGAAAAACATGGGGACGTTTTATTTAAGGCAAATATGCTGTTCACTTTGCAAATGAAGTTGCACTCTGCAAGGGAATGTTCCCCAGAGATTAGTGTATGTAGTGAAGCTTCATTTTGCAAAGAATACCCAATCACATTCAAAGCAAATAAACAACATTTTTGCTTGTACGTGATTGGATGATGGAAGTCAGAAGAGCTTCACCTTATTCAATAAGCTCTGGAGAGAATTGCAACTGCACTTGCAAAGTGAACTATGTATTTTCCTTAAGTAAATCAACCCCATTAAGTCTTTACAGATATTGTACGTTCAAGAAATGTTATGCTTGCAAAATTACCATTAATACCAACTAATTGAAATGTATGAGTAAGGCACTATGAAGACGAGTATACTATTTGCCCACCTTGTTTAGTTAAACTGTTTATTATTAATTAGTGAACCACATGGCTGCGTCCCTATACATAAAGAAAGCAGACATGGTGAAGAGGTGCTTTTGTTTAACTGAACATCAATCATGTGAGAAGGGCCAGAACTATTCAAGCAAGAAGGAAGTCCATAGCTGGTCACATATTTGTCCTTTACAATAGTGGTGAGCAGACAGGATGGGCTACACCAGTTCCCCTTTTATCAGCCAAGAATGGTCACCAAGTAGATGACCGTAAACAAAGGTTATCAAACTGGTTGACAAAAGACTGAAATAAGTTGCCTGGTCTGATAAATACAGTATTTATTTCTGCTGTCCAATGCAGCTGGTAGGCAACTCTTTCAAATGACATGGAAAGTGAGGTTCAAGGCAATGAGGGTGTGGTCAAAAATCTGCAAAAACCTAACATACATCAAAATCCCACAGTAACATTTTCAGTACATTGCTAATCCATGCTGATAAAGCCAAATCTGGAGTTCTAGTTAGGCGTGTCAAATAAATTGAGGGCATAACAATACTTTGGAGGTCACTAAGGTCACTAGGCTTTTGGCAACCTAAAACTGATAGTATAGATAGAGGAATGCAGATTGCTCACTTCTAATCTAACTCTAACAGGTGGATCTACGGGGACTTTCTCTAACAAAGAGTGTGTCCTTTCATAATTAAACATTTGAATGCACAGTAATTTATTTTTTTTGCTTTGGCACTGCTGTCTTCAGTTACCTGCTATTGCTCACCCAGGTGGGGAGCCCCAAGAGAGTTACAGGTGTTACCCAGAATACTACAAGTTTTACGTAGATACTGGATGAGTGTCAGCTTCCTGCAACCGTGTACCAAGCATAAAATCTGCCAAACACAAAACATCAAAAACACTACACTCAAAGTAAGTTAAAAGTTCTGGCACATGCCAACAAGGCAGGAGTAAACAGAAACGTGCAAATCTCTACAGGTTGTATGTGTACATGAGGACGTCTCACTTTATAACAGATGGGTCTTACCAGATGATGGATGGAGGCATACAGCTGTCACTCACATGATGACTGCACTTTCAAGAACTGTTGTACTCCATGACAGTGACACTATTCATTATGAACAGCACTTTATTTTATCAACTGGAGAAATGATGTATTGGATAATGACTGAATATAACCATGTGATCCAAAAAATAATTCGTTCTTGAATTAAGTCATAAGACTGAGTGGATGGTGAACTTAGGGTTCACTCACACACATGCCTTTTCTTGTTTTCAAGGTCTTGGAGGGCCATAATCAGTTCCTCTATAAAAAAAAATGCTTTCTTACTCTGAAGAAATAATTGGCCCACAAATTCAAATAAATCTTAAAAGTAGCATAGGCCATGAAGCTTACACACAACAGACTTAAAACACAATAATGATAGCTGGAATCTGACATTTAAGAGCTTTGATTTTATACATAAGTTATATTGTGAAGACTGCATAACCTAAAATGAGGACATGTGTGACATATTCACTGTTATCAGTCAAGTTTTTATGATGCAGATCGGTTATGATTGAATTACATGCACTTAACAGGACATAATGATATTTTAAAATGTTATATATTTGGCTGCTGTTCAAAGAAGTCTGTTTTGCCCATGGAAAGCATATCAATGAAAGTGTTTTAAATATGGCATACAAAAAATAACAGCTGTAATGAGTTGCTTGCTCTGTACTGTAGAACATCTCCTGCAGCTATTAGGTTAACAAAGTGCAATGGCTATGAGCCAAATCTTAGCCACCCCAACCAACCATAGAAAAATAAATCTGACAGGATGTTATGGTTTACAACATTATTAAGATGTGCTCAGTACTTAAGAGTCACTGTACATGGAATTATGAAACCTGATAGATTTGGGCTATATAATTTAATGTAAATATCAAGAATGCATCTCAAACATCCGAGGACAGTAACCCTTACAAAGTTTCTCCAGAAAAAAGGTAAACTGTAAATCTCTCAGGGAGTAGACTGTTTACTGGGTCACAGCCTTGTACTCTTCTAAAACCCCTTAAACAACCACGATCATTCAAAAGCACACACGTCCCTGGGAGCCCTGAATCCCAGGTGCTCTATTAAGCAAATCTTGACTTGGCCTGCCTTTTTTCCACTCCAATGGCTCTTTGTTCTGATGAGACCGATAGTTGAAATCTGCATAATCGTCCAGTAATTAATCAGAAGCCATCTTTTTTATATTTGACCCAGAGCTATGTAATTGATAGCTGTAATCTGGCTGGCTATTGTAAGAAACAAACACTTTCCATTTTCTTACAAATACCATGAAGGCAAAGGTGAAGTTAAAACTTGGATAATAGAGCACCCCAATATTGAGGCTCCTGAGATGCTCTGGGAGAAAGCTAAACCTACCTGTGGGCAGCTGGAAGTACATGCTTTTCAATGAAAGTAGGCATTTTAGGAGATTTAAGAAAAATATAAGTACATTTCAACTCCCATGGGAGAGTGAAGGACCTTGTGCAACTAGGGCCCTTACCTAAAGCTAGACGTGAGGTTGTCTGATGGTGAGGTGAAGTTCTGCCACAGAAAATCCTTAGAGCTCAGTAAGTATTTATGGCAGAACCATGTATTAACAACTAGTAGTCTCAGCACAGTTAGTCTAAGGCTGGCAACAGACATAATGCTATTCAGGAGATCCAAGCACTAAATTAGTTTGGTAGAACAGTCACTGATCAGGGGTGCAGAGGTGCCCTCATATATACAATCATTTTCCTGATCCAACTGTTAGCAGACAGGTAATCTAATAAAGAAGCTGTACAGAGGTATGAACACTGCCACTGTTAACCTATCCATTAAAAAACAGTAAATATCATGCCAAAATTTGGCTTTAGTAATTTCTAAGTCACTATCCCGCACACATATGCAGACCCAGAGTTCTGACTATACTTTGCCTTTTCTGATCTGTACATCTTTTCTCGTCAGTGACTTAGAAATTAGTAAGACCAGGGACAACTAGCATCTAAAGAAGGAGATGATCAGCAATGGCAGCTTCCATATTCCTCTCATCACAGGTCTCCTTTAAATCTGTGACAGCTTTAGAAAAGTTAGGGTTAGAGTTCACAAAATTCCCTGCAGTTCAATGATAGTTAATGAATTGAGGGCTGTTACTCACTGAACAAGTCCCAGTCCCAAGTACATGGAAAAAGTAACATTTTTCCTTCATTCCTAAAGAATACATGTAATCATTGGCAAAACTTTGTGTTTTTGACTTTATTTCCCTATGCATTCACATATGCTGGTTAATTTTCTTTCTTACAGCCCACACTGAGCACCACACAGTGAGCAGTTTAGGAGGTATGGTTGTTGTCCTTCAAAGAAGCTAGAAAGCTGCACTTCTTGAAGCTTTCTACCTTAACAAATAAACAAAGGCAACCTTATTGCAACTGAAATCCTAATGCAAACCTCAAAGTATTCAAATGCATCTGTTCTAATCAAAGGTCAGCCATTATGTGCAGCAAATCAAGGAGAATGGCAATGCAGGTCATCCGTTCATAAGGAATGTGTGTCCCCATTAAAGTGTAGTTAATTGGGTGACTGTATTGCAATGATTTTGGCTCAAACCTCAAAATGGCTGCCTTCAATTAAACAATTTTAAAGGAGTTGTCCACACCACTGAAAAATGAAAACACAGCAGCAAACAAGCAACAAAGTAAAATGTTCCCCCGCTGCAAGCTATAAGAACATCTATTGCATTAGCATTGCCTTTTCATAACAGCAGTGTTTGGAGTTCTAATATGTACATGAAAATCACATTAAGGAAACAAATTCCTTTGTCAAGCCTGACCATTAGAGTAAAGGACTTCAGTTTGAAAAAAAGCATTTAAGCATTTACTATACCCAGGGTTTGGGAAACATTTACCATATATTTTTTATTATGAAGTGGATAGGGAGCTACAAAGCCAGTAAAGAGCTTTGATATAGAAAAAAAAAAACAACCTAACTGGTATACAAAGCCATTCATTTACATGCAAATAATGTCAGCAATAAGGAAACTTTAAATTGTCGTAAATCCCTTTCATGTTGGGAATCTAACTGTGCAATGGGTTCAGGTGGCACCATCTTCAACAATTCTGATCTTGTGTAATGTAAGCAGCATCTAAGCCACAGTTTGGGGGTAGTTGGGGGATAGCAGACGCAACTGCATAGTGACTACATACCACAAAACATGCAGTCACCCCCTTCTGACCTGGCTCCCATGGTCACATTCACTTGACATGCAAGATGGTCATTAGAAGACTGAGTCTAAAGCAGTGGTTCTCAACTCCAGTCCTCAGGACCCCCTAACAGGCCAGATTTTAGGTATTACCTTGGGGAGATGCAGACTAGAATACTGCAATCACTGAGCAGCAAATTATATCACCTGTGATGTATTTCAGTTATCCTGCAAACCTGGCCTGTTAGTGGGTCCCGAGGACCGGAGTTGAGAACCACTGGTCTAAAGCCTTCAAATTTCTTAGCATCTTAAAACAACCTAGAGACTGGCGATGCCAAGTTGTAAGATATTAATATGAGTCATTCCTGGAATGCAACTTTAAACATTTGAGAAACATTCCGACTTGCTAAAGACAGCTGGTCTGCAGTGCCATTGCAGTTCAAAGTACTATCCTAAAAAGTGTATGTAGCTAAATACTGTCCCCACCCTACTTGCCCAATATCTATGCCTAAGATATTTTCAGTCCCAATAACCTTCAATATTCCAGAGCAATCTGTAAACAGGTCTTTCACATAAACTTGTGTTCAAGGCGTAGCCTTCAAGGGCAATGTGTAGAAAACAAATGTCAGCAGAAGTGCACAGAGCTGCTTAATACCCAATAACAATTGTTCTCACTATAATACTTTGTGATGTGATGAGGTCTAGTAATAAGAAGGCGCATAATACAATAAACAAGTAAAAAAAAATACACAAACAAGTAGTCGAGTCACAAACGTTAAGTCCTTTTGCGCAGTGCCTTTAAACAGTAATGGTATGAAAGTTTTATTGTGAAAGGCACAGTATAGAATCTGTATATAAAAACAAAAAATATATACTCAACATTCTTGTTCACGTTGGGCCTGAGTTATTATAAAAATGTAAATACTCTTCCATAAGCACAAAATAGTCTCAATTAATAACAGTGCTCAAAAAGCACTGGGGAGCCAGTAACTGCTTGCAACATACGCTAGATCTAAGCTAGGCTGCTGAAAGCTGATTTGGTTATTTTTCATTTATCACCAACCACCACTGCTCTTTTGCACTGTTATTAGGGATGCCCACTGGTATTTTTATTACAGTATGTCCTTATGACAAAAAATGATTATTCACGTTTAAACAAATGTTTTCTGTCACTACAGGATAAAAGGATATCTTAAAAAAAAAGTAAAAAAAAAAAAAAACTTTATACATTTAATTTCTAAAATCTCCTAAGTTTGAGGGGTTGGTGTTGATTTTGGTATGAAAAGATTATTATGTGTGTTTAGCACCACTTTAGTTTCCTAACCTGAGAAGCATTTGAACCAATAAAATATGGCTGACATATAGTCCAATATCCTGTCATCATTTTATATATTTCCCTTTAAAAGAGATTGTGTACGTACAAAAGAAAAGAAAACATACAATAATAACCAAAGCAAGTTGTGTTCTGATATTGTAGAGGTGAAGATTGTGAATCTGTAGGGAGTGTATGAAACTCTTGCTGTGACCCTGGTTTTACGGACTTCAGCTGCTGCGATGCATGGAATCTTGGGTATTATGTGTTCTGGCTGTTATCTGTGCAGACCGGACAGCAAGATCCTTCCTTTAATACTGGCACCAAGCA